>MU834755.1:0-44504 GCA_029204225.1 Diphasiastrum complanatum
ATTACCTCTGGAACAAAAATATCACCAAAACCTGTCCGTGACCGGAATCTATCTCGAAAATGGTAATAATTGTTTACATGTTCAGAACATCCAGCTCCATTGATAGGAGTAATCTTAGCCAAAAGAGCTTTTAAACGAAAGCGAAAATTTGCAATTCAACACAGCCAAAACAAAGTACTCACTAAAGGTGATGTTGAGAACGAGCAACGAATATGTATCTCGAATGTCTGGTGGCCCCGCACGCCCGAAGTGCGACATCGCCACACCAACGCCAACGCCAAGATCCTTGTCCTCCCTCCTACTTGTCGCGGCGAGCAAGCGAGCAATAAGCTTGTGATCGTGAGAAATGAAAAGCCCTAAAAGCACCGAGAGGTCACAAGGATAACAAAAGGCCTAAGGAAAATCACATAGCCTAGCCTATCGTGGTCCACATGGACTACTTACTCAAATGCATCTACTTGGGTTGAGAAATCTTGTATGAGAGCTAGAATTCTAGAACTCTCGATGTGGAGAGCTTGTGCTGAACAATAATTCTCGCATGCGCAAAAAGGTTGTTCCGGTCCCGAGACTAAGCTTATTGTTACCCTTGCTTTTGCTTGAAAGCTCTTTTGGCTAGCATTACTTAAATCAATGAAGTTGGATGTTTTAAAGATGTAACCAATGTGTGTAGCATGTCTTCGTTTCTTTACGTCTGATTTGGAATGTGCGTGTGGGCGAGGCCACTCTAGCACCGACACCTTAAAGGGCACTGAGACTTGAGACATTTCCCTAGACGAGCTTAAGCAGGCACATCTCATCCAACACAAGCCCATTTAAAAGCCAACATTGAAAATTAACAAGTCCAACCATTTATCATATCAAAAAAAAAAAAGATGCCAACCAAATTCAAAAGCCAATTTGATCCCAAATCTAACAACGTCAAAGACAAGTCATTTGTAGAAATCTTAAGATATATTGGTCACCAAACCAACCAAATGATGGTCAGCCAAACCCTTCAATGCCTACCAAGCAAAAAGGTTGAAGTGAAGGTTCTTCTACTTGAGTATGTCAAGAAGGTCAAAACCAAATAGTAATCATCCCCAACGAACATCTTTACTTATTGAAAAAAATGTTACATTCATTATGAACTAACTTGTCTTGGGGACCCACACATGTTAGGCATAATGCCTTTGGTAAAGACATGGCGTTGGAATCCTACTGGAGCTAATTAATTATATTTCGCATCTCCCCTCTGTCCTCGGAGATAGTTTTGTCTTGAATAGCATCCTTTCCTAGATTTAGATTATTTTTTAGGCATTAAGGCCTAGCAATATCAACTCAACTCCTAGACATGGGTCCCATGAGTTGTATGGGCCTAGACTTGAGCTCCAGAGCTAGCTCATGAGTTGTGACTAGCTCAACACAAGTCAAATGCTCGGTCTTTGATTCCCTAACTGGACTTTGGGAGGGTCACTCATCCTAGTCTTTCAAGTCATACTTGTCGCACTCGAATCAACATATTTACCTCCTGTGAGAAAGTTAATGTCCTCATCAAGGCCAAACTAGAATAGGCTATGTGGCATGGGCTCCATTCACCGCCCACATTTACATACGTACATCAATCAAAATGGCACATCCTCTATTCATGGCCTTCAAAAACAAAATGTGGTTTACCACAAAGGCATTTCCACAAAATTCATTACAAGAACGTTGTGGTATCCCGCAAAAACATTGCCACAAATTTCTTGAATAAAATATGTGATTGTCTAGGACTTTATGCAATGTACTTGGCTATCTTATAATCCTACTTGTCTAGAAACCTGAGCATAATAGTTAGCATTTCTTTTTCTTATCTCAAGGATTGAATTTAATTGAAAGTGTGTGCATAAATAGAGATATGAAGACAACAAAAAAAAACTGTGAAAATTTGTCAACTAGTTAAGTTGTCTAATTTGGCAATTTGGAGGCCAAAGTGAATTTTCAACTTAGAGATACATTTCTTAATGTCAATAAGGACTAAAAATAATATCCTTACTATTTTTAACAAGTATATAGGTGGATTAGGTCAAATTTGGACATAGTCTAATTGGTTATAAGAGATACATTGAATCTAGTCATGTTAGATCTAGGTTTTGGTAAAGATCTAGCAACTTCCATAAGATGATAAGCTTGTGCAAGAACATCCAAATAGGGCAAGAGGTTGTTATAAATAGGCTACAAGCGTGGGAGGAACCCCTCTCTCTCATCCTTCTCTCATTCATTCTTATGAAAGATATCTCTTTGGGTTTCTAGATCCATTTTTGCATATTGGTGTTGATATAGTGAAATTTTGTGTGTAGAATGCTACTTTTCTTATGTGTATGGATCCATACGTGTGAGTATTGTTGTTGTATGACTGCTATAGTACGGACATGAACAATAAATTATCATATCTAAGCGTTTATAACAAGTTCGTATTGAGTTTTCATCTTATGTGTAGTAGATGCATGATTTCTACATTTGTATTGAAGCTAGATGTGCTTTCTAAATTTGCCAAAGATCAAGGGGCATGATTAGATCTTCGTGATCTAATTTTTTTTCACATGGTATCAGAGCTTTGTTGCAGGCTATATTTGGAGGAGAAGCATATTCTAGAGAGTGATTTAGAGGTGCCATCAATTCTAGAATGTGCTAGAGTGATTCCTTGTCAAAACAAGCATTTTCAAGTGTAGATGATGATGCTTAAATGATGATGCTCTTGTGATGTCTTAATGTTTGATTGCTAATGATGGAGATATTGATCCTTGGTGGATTCAAAGTGGAGCAAGCTCACACATGACCTTTCCTTGAGAGTACTTTTCATCTTTGTTGGCATATGGAGGTGACAAGAAGGTGATCTACATGGCCAATAATGGTGAGTGTGCAATCAAAGGGATTGGCACAATTCCTTTTTCTCTCTCTACAAATAGGAATTTTGTTTTGTTCATACCTTCCATTAGTAAGAATGTTAGTGTGTGTCAAATTGTTGAAAAAGGCCTTAAAGTGGAATTTATTGGTGATTCTTGCTTGATCAAAAGGAATGAAGTCTTGATTGCCAAAGGCAAGACAAGGTGAGCTCTACAAACTTGATGGATATTTTATTTCTAACCATGGTGGTTTGAAGGCAAAGAAGCAAGTTGGTGAGCTTTGTTCAATGTTAAAGCCACAAAGGTTGTCTTATTCTAGATTTAGCTCAAGATCTAAGATGCCTTTTCATTTTGTACATTTGGATTGCATTGTACTAGCGCTTTGAGTAATGGAGGAGCAAAGATGTTTGTGTCTTGCATTGATGACTTTAGTAGATATTGTTGGATCTATCTTCTAAAAAATGAGGACTTCATACTTGATGTTTTTCTCAAGTTCAAGAATGTGTGGAGAGTCAATTCAACACGGAGATAAGTGCTTAAAACTGTCAAATGGAGACCTATCAACAAAGTTCAAAGAGGTTTGTGTGGCACATGGGATCAAGAGGGAGCTTTCAAACTCAAAGGTTCTCCATGGTGTGGAAGAGAGGAAGATCAATCTTTGTGAAAATGCTAAATGCAAATCTTCCTAAATCTTTTTGGGGTGAAGCTTTGATGTGTGCTAAGTTTGTTTGCAATAGGTACTCAAATGAAGACTTGGGTAGCAGTTCATTTGAGCTCCTTTTTGGTAAGAAGCCAAGCTTGGAGCATTTGAAGATCTTTGGTAGTATGTCAACTCATCTTTTGGATTTTTGAAGGGAATCTTTGTTGGCTATAGTGAAGTAAGGAAAGCTTATAGAGTTTGCATTCCTAAGTCAAAGAAATTTCACATTTCTAATGATGTTGTCTTTGAAGAGGAGAATGTAGATAAACTTGATGTTGTTGTTGTTGATCAATCTAACATTTTTGGTGGTGAGAAGGATGGGATGTAATATTTTGGCGAGCTTTTTCCGGCGAACACAACTATTTGCCGTTGTTGCACTGTAATTTTGAGGCACGAAGCACAAGAGCATATATCATCCCCCAATAGTAGTGCAAGTCTAAATCATGGCCCATTCAAAATTCCCATGATTTGTGAAAAAAAATTATGTCTGCTGACCTTCTCAAAAGATATCTTGTATGTATCAACCTTTGTAAAAAATCCTAGATGGACATACACGTGAATGCAACTATTTCGATAAATTTCCACAATGATATCAACATTTTACCACATCAGTCCAATCTTGTGGACCCATAGCTGGATAGGATCTGTTATTGAAGGTTAGTTATGTCAATGCTTACTCTTAAAAACTATATCACTTGTTTTCCATTAAGAGAATTATTTCTTTTGCAAATAAGCGAGCTTTTTAAAAACAAACATACAAATGATACACTTCAACAACAGAACATTCCCCTACTTGTAGCTATTTTGAACTGTTTGAAAACATGACCTGCACTCACCGCATGCACCAAAAATTTTTTTGGAATCATTCCCATCTTGATATTGATCTAGCACCACCAATTCTCTCACACCAAAAAATAAGATCAAGTAATCTTAGCTTTTGTACAAACACATCATCTTTCCATTCACAATGTGAAATCATTAATGGGTTCTACTACGAGTTAAAGCCTGAAACGCTTCTACATCATTTAATGTGGGCTGATGTATGAATATGTTGCTATTTTGATCAAGACCCATCATTATTGTTGGCGTGCTCTCGAATGAATTAGGTGTGGAATGAGAAACATAGCTCCAACATAGAGAACTTTACAGGATCTTTACCAAAGTACAATATCAGCAAAAACTTAGATCGAATGGAGGAATGTCTTGGTAGGTGTCGGAGACAACTATGAAGGGAGCGAACAATTAGGCATATAACACAGCCATGCTTCCTTCGAGATTAGACATTCCGAATTGAGTGAGTGTCGATTGAGAAAGAAAATTATTAGAAAGCATTCGTAGTGCAAACACATAAGAAAATAGAGAATCTGAATTAAGCAGTTGCGAATACAACAATCAGATCACAATCATGTCTCCAATCATGGTTCACAATAATGACGCACTGTGTGCAGTGATCTTACTTAGCTAGCTACAGATTAAATAACTATCTCTATTTCTTGAATGGCTTTCACTCTCTTGGATATCTCTGATTCTGAGAAATCAGACAATGTAGAAACAATGGAATTCACGTTGGAACTCTGATTCACTCTTCTTCACTTGCATGGTTATCATCACAGGTTATTTTACGTGAGTTGTTGTTATGTGTATATACATGGAACTGTTACAATGACTGCGTAGGCAATGAGCGTGAAACAGTGTAGTTACTAAAAAAAGTACTAAAGTGAACTGTGACGTGGTCTGTGTTGGACGGGGCAGTGTGGATGACGTCAACCTCGAACTTGAAGACTTTGAATTCGAAGTAGGTCGAAGAAGATGTAGAACACGAAGACCTCGAACTCGAAGAGTTCGTCGTCGATTCTGCTTCTGCTCCAATTGATTGATTGAACAGACGTTCGACTTTAGAGAGAGAGAGAGAGAGAGAGAGAGAGAGAGAGAGAGAGAGAGAGAGAGAGAGAGAGAGAGAGAGAGAGAGAGAGAGAGAGAGAGAGAGAGAGAGAGAGAGAGAGAGAGAGAGAGAGAGAGAGAGAGAGAGAGAGAGAGAGAGAGAGAGAGAGAGAAACAAAATCTCACATAGTCCCTCTTGACAAGTCAAGCCCAAACCTTTTGAACCCTTCAATTTATAGCATGACAGGTAAAAATAAAGTTGTATAGAGTCTTACAGTACAGAGTACCATAAAGCAAAGCAAGTTTTAGGACACCCAACTGTTACCTGCCACCATCCCACAAAACATAACCACGCAAGTTAGTTACGTGAGGAATACATGTATCATAGCTGAGCATCAGTTGTTATCCATGTTTAAAACAAGATTTGCTACTCTATCAGCAAGACTGCAAATTCAAATGTAATGTCCAATCTTCCCAATTATGCCATTTACGCTTAGCGATACACTCTTTCTTTTTTACAAACAGGATGAAGCACTATGTTTCTTAGGCTTCAAACCTCTATTTGTTGAATCAAATGTCTATATCAAGCATGTCCAAAATGAAACAATCATTCTAGTTGTCTATGTTGATGACACACTTATCTTCTCAAGAAAAGATAAGTTTATTTCAGATTTTTGAAATATTTGAGATCGCTGACCTAGGAGAAGCTAAAATCTATCTAGGCTTGTAGATCGTGAGAGACTTTGAAGGTGGTAAGTTGTATCTTCACCAACAAAAGTACACTCAAAATTCATTGAAGACTTCAACATGCTCGAATGCAAAGGTGTGCATACTCCCATGATACCTGGAACAATACTGAACAAGGCAGATTGTTTGCAGACTCTCGAGGAAGAGGAACGAATAGCCAAAACACCCTGTTGTAGACTGATTCGATCATTGTTATATCTAGCTGACAACACCAGACCTGATATAGCGTTTGCAGTATACAGGCTGAGCCAATATAATTAGAAACCAGGATCATTATATTGGAAGTTAGCAAAGAGAGTACTACAATATCTCCAGGAAACGAAAGACTATGGACTGTGTTATTCGAAGGAAACTGGATTTTACATCGAATCTTACAGTGACGCAAGCTGGACATTCATGAAGGATGATAGCAAAAGTATTTCAGGAGGTTGTATTCTAGCATCTGGCACAACCGTACTTTGGACAAACAAGAAGCAAACAACAGTAGCTCAATCTTCCTGTGAAGTGGAATATGTAGCAGCAGCCAAGATGGCAAACGAGCTGATCTGGATCAAACATATGTTGGAAGGATTTGATGAATCTATTTCTAAACCTTATGTCTTGCTAATGGATAACACTTCAGCAATCTATCTTACGAAAGATCATGTGTTTCATTCGAAAACGAAGCATATAGCTATCAAGTATCATGTAATTCGGGACTTAGTCAAAAAGAAGATACTGACGACAGTTTTCATACCTACAGAGGAAATGACGGCTGATATCTTTACAAAGCCACTCAGTAAAGCCTTGTTCGAGAAGTAGTAAAGAAGACTGGGGTTAATCCAATTGCCCACTTTGAGAGGGAGCTGTAGAACACCTGATCAGACAGATCTCGATTCCACTAACAAAGTGCGCAGTTTACCTGATAAAGGATGAGAAAGAAACAAACACGAACTCAGAACATTTCTATTTGTGACCAACTCGAAAGATTTCCGAAATTTATCTTGCAGTCAACTCGAAAGATTCGCGAAACAGTTTCTAGTAGAAGCTCGTGGTTTTCTCGTTGAAACTCAAAATATTCACGAACAGGATCTTGTCACAAAATATTCTATTTCTTATTCAAACCTCAGACGTCGCGAATAGTTCGCGAAATATTCTGAAATTTCTTCTTCAAGCTCAAAGTTATTTGTCGTGAACAATTTGTGAAAGATGAAAATGTCACAAAGAGAGAAGTGTCGCGAACAATTTTAGAGATGGACTGTCATGAATAATTCGCGAACAGAAATTATTCGACCTTGAAAATAGAGCATCTATTGAATATCAACCATCAGTAAACGGTTAGATATCTACTGTTACATATTAAAAGTCCAAAAGACCCATAAATAAAAGGCCAAAAGACTTGTCCTGTAGCAATATAAATACATGTGCACAACTTGTTGTAACTCAATCAAAGACACAACGATGAGATAAGACAACAAGAAATGTATATTGATGATTCAGATTCATAATTATAAAAATCGTTTTTGATCAATAGTTTCTTATTGTCTAAAATTGTCTAAAGTTGTCTCTTATTTTCACATGCATATTCAATCAGAGCAAATACTATTCTATTAGTACATAGATCAATATAGATTCAATTGAAGACACTGATATTAGTTTGATTTATTCAAACATTCATCGTGTTCTCTGTGGAAGAATAATTACTATTTTTCCTATAGATTCAGTATACTCCTAGTCGGTACTCTAGTAAATCAAGCTGTTAGTTATGCCACGTCATACTGGATGTGACTCGAAAGTAACTAAGGTGATTTATGTCTGTGTGATATTCCTTTATATAAAGAAGTCAGTACCTTTGAATGCACTAAGTGTTTGAAGATGCCCACCGTTTGATTGTTTTTCCATAATGTGCAGATCCTAGCCATTCAAAGGAAGGCAAGTTTCTTTCCAACAAGACTATTTTTAAAAAAAAACTTTATAAGGGGTCTCATTACCAGATCCTAGCCATTCAAAGGAAGGCAGGTTTCTTTCCAACAAGACTATTTTTAAAAAAAAACTTCATAAGGGGTCTCATTACCAAGTTTGGTAAAGTAAAGCAAATTATTCAGTTTGGTATCATAAAGGAGGATCATTTCCATATTGTTTTAAAGCGTATATGTCGTGTAGCTATTACATAATAGAGCCCATATGAGAGAGAGAGAGAGAGAGAGAGAGAGAGAGAGAGAGAGAGAGAGAGAGAGAGAGAGAGAGAGAGAGAGTTTGTATTTACATAGTGTATTGGTGCTCAGGAATTGAGACGAACTTGAATGATTCGTGTTCTGATGACTCGAATACTGATATTTCAAATTCTGGTGAGTTGGAGTGATGCTTAATTCCAACACCCCCCTTAAGCTTAACTCCTAGGATCCTGAATAAAATTAAGCAAGCTACATAATACAACATGGATTTCTCTTGACAGAGGCCTAGTCAAGATATCAGCCAACATACTGGCAGTAGAACAACAACTTAATTCGACATCTTTATTCTGAACTTTCTCTCTAAGAAAATGAAATTGAACTTCAATGTGTTTAGTTCTAGAGTGAGTTTGTTGGTTCAAAGATAGAGCAATGCAGCTCTAATTGTCGCAATAGATTATAGTTGGACTGATTTGAGAGATCATAAGATCCTGTAGCAATCTTCTGAGCCAAATAATTTCCTTCACTACAGAGGTAGCTACGACATATTCTGATTTTGTTGAGGACAAAGAAATATATTTATGCTTTCAACTATTCCATGAAATGGGTCCACTTGCTAGAAGGCAAAGATAGCCAGATGTGGATTTTCTCGTGTCCACATTACCAGCCCAATCAGAGCTAGAATAAGTAAGTAATGTCAAAGCATCTTATGTATTTCCATTATAACACAAAGCATAGTGCTTGGTGGTTTGAATGTATCTTAGTGCTCTGAGTAGAGCTTTCCAGTGAGGTAGGTCAAGATTTGACATAAACTGTGACAATGTACTGACTGTAAATGCTAGATCAGGTCAAGTGCAGACCATGGCATACATGATCGATCAGATTGATAGGTGTAGTTGCACATTTGTTTCTTCTCTGCATCAGCGTTCAGGCACATATCCTTTGACAATTTGAATCTTGGATCCATAGGCGAGTCTATTGACTTGCAGTTCTCCATGCCATATCTGTAGAGTACACTGGTTAGATACCTTTCTTGACTTAATGTGATACTTCTCTTGGCTCTGTCTCTTGTTATCTCGATTCCCAAAAGGTAGTGCACAGGGTCTGAATCAGTCATTTCAAATTCCTTCGACAAAAGAGTCTTCGTCTCATGAAGCAATTGATTCGAATTGCTAATGATCAGTGAGTCATCAACATATAGAGCTATTATGACATAGCTTGAGCCTCTGTGCTTGAGATAAACATTAGAGTCAACAGAGTTTGGGATGAAGTCATGCTGCAACAAGAATCGATTGATTCTATGAAACCAATGTCGGAAAGTCTGCAGAAGATAGGTCTAGCTCGAAAAAAAAATGAACTCAAAAAAACGAATGAAAATAATTTGAGTGTCTTCGAAACAAAACTTTTCGTGCATGGCGGAATAAACTATCTTCCTCTTTCACAATGCATGACTATGCCTATCAATTTCAAACAAAACAATAGTGATAGAAATCACGTTTGAGCTTATAGTAACTAGCTTTGAAATTGCCAGTACTATTGTGATTACGTAGCCAAACAATTAAGTATCGAAAATTATCAGACAAATAATTAGTCGCAAAGAAATTTAGAAACACATACATTCTGAGACGAAAACTGAATGCAATGAAAGATAGTATTGATTCAGTATGAAAACGTAACAGAAGTAAATGAGTACAATAAGTTGCAGATCAAAGCCACGTACTCGATGCTATTTCTGAGCGGCTAAAATGAGAGTCTTAATCAAGCGCAATGTTGATAAGCAGTAGCGCAATAGCAATTTCTAAAACAACTCTAAGAAGTGAGCTATAATGCTTAGGAGTGTTCAAGCTCGCAGGCGAGAGAGAGAGAGAGAGAGAGAGAGAGAGAGAGAGAGAGAGAGAGAGAGAGAGAGAGAGAGAGAGAGAGAGAGAGAGAGAGAGAGAGAGAGAGAGAGCTAACTATTCAAATGCTTCTGATAATCTTAAAATCATCAAACTGTATTCTTGCAGACTGTGTAAACACACGGAAAAATCCGTAGAACTGGATAAACAATGGATGAAGATTAAAATCGATTAGTCGATTGGTAAGAAGGAGACTAATCCAACAACCAGGCCCTTGGAGTTTGGTTTAGCCCATAGAGAGCTTTCTACAGTTTACATATTTTGTGTTCTTGGCCTTGAAGGACATAACCTTCAGGTTGATAGATGTAAATGTCTTCTTCTATATGGTCGTTCCAAAAGGCTGTCTAAACATCCATTTGGTGTACTTCCAAACCTTCGGCAGCTACGAAGGCACATAAAGATCGAATTGACTGAAGTCTTATGACTGGACTATATGTCTCAGTGTAGTCAATTCCATAGGTTTGGTCATAACCCTTGACGACTAGATGAGCTTTCCATTTGGCTATTGACCCATCTGGATTGAGCTTCATCTTGAAGATCCACTTAGTGTCGATGTTTTTTGCATCTGCAGGAGCTTGCACAAGGTGCCAGGTCTTGTTTTTCATCAAACTCAACATGCATGGTAGACCACCAGTTATCTGTCTTCGAACTCGACAATGCTTCTATTACTGAAGTGGGTTCATCATTGCTGATGAACGTTTGAGGGATGAAACGATCAGGTTCTTGTCGTTGTCGAGCAGATCTTTGAACAATAGTTGGTTGTTGAGATGATGATTCTCCTTGTTGTGCGACAGAGATATCTTTTCTGTTCGTCAGAACAGTCGCAGGTTGAGGCCTATCGATGGCGATGGGAGTTGTTGGAACGAACTCTTGCATTGGTTTCTTTTGCTTGAAGTCAAAGAATTTATCTTCGAGGAAGACAACATCTCAACTAACTGAGATTCGATTTGACTCGCCATCACAAATTCGATATGCTTTGTGTGACATCGAGTATCCAATGAAAATACTCCTGTAGCTGACATGGTCAAGCTTCTTTTGCAGATCAGAGAGAATGTGTACATGCTATCTATGATCTCTATGAGTAGGTAAGTCATCATCGTCATCATCGTCATCATCAGATGCTAGGTCCCGTCGTGTTCTCCTAGGAGAATCTAAGACTGAGAAACATGACTCTGCTGGGTTGTCTTGTCGCAGTAGAAACATCTCCCGTATCATGATATGCATCGGGAGTCCTCGTAGGCTATGAGTGATTGTAGTGTGACAAGCATGTCGCGAAACAAGTAATGGTATTTCCCTCTGATCTCATAGTATACAGGGCACCTAAAGATAAAGTGCTCCTCTGACTCCATAACTGGCAAATCCACTCCTCTCGTGGGATACGATGGAACCTCCCAGTCTCAATAGCTAGCTGATGTGATGGTACGTGGAGCTGTCCCAATGTAAATCTAAGGCTGTGTGATAATCTCGAGCTCAAATAGTGTGGCAAAACTGGGAACCCTACTATGTCTAGTTCAATAAAATGAGTCCGCCGGTAATAGTTGGGCTTAACCCAAAGTTGTCACCTCCAAGTACGATCGAGATATGCCTGATATAAGAAGTGTCTAATATACTGATAAGTACCTGAGGGGAGCTCTGCAATGGAGATACCAAAGGAAGGAGGAAGTGGGATGTCTGGGAAAACCCCGATAGGTATCCTTGATCATGAAGGTAGTGCGAGGAAGCAAGTGCTATTTGTGTATATCTCGCATCTGCATCTGGAAGTGCCTGAACTCTCTAAATATAAGGAACCATCAAGGGTCCATCACAATCATACCTGGAAATGTTGTATTGATGGTCATATTTGTACATTGATAACATTGGGCAATATGCACATGAGATCCCTATATTGAAATGTGAAAAATGGCCCATGTAGATGTTGAAAACTGATGTTAAAAACAAAAGATGGCAAAAGAATGTGATGGCAATGCTCTAGGACACAATCTCATTATTGCACAAAGCTGCAATGCTTTCGCTAAAGAAGAAATCATAAATAGAGATATTCTGAAAAGAAATATTGCCTCAATCGCTCATCTGTTTGGAGCATATGATAAAGAAGAATAACACTTGGAAGTGGTGCATGTGATGACTCATCAATAAAGTTCACATATAACTCTAGACTATCATCATGAGCCTTTACCACTTAAATAAGAACAAAAAGAGTTGGAGGATCTGTGCAATGTATAGATTGATGTAGTCAACGTTACATTTTACCTCTAATCTCAATCATGTGGGATATGGTGTAATGGCAAATAAAAGTAGGTTTTTGAAGTGGTCATCACATACGACTATGCAAAGGTGTACAAGAAAGCAACACAAGGAATGCGTCTCAATTTCAATGTAGTAGCAAGTGACATGGTCTTTGAAATTGAAGGGTGTATTGAAACAACATCATTTAAAGAAGTCTTGAGGGAAGAGCCTTGCAAGTAGGATAAGGAGCTATATCTAAAAGGCTTATTTAAGGGCCTTCAGAGCATTACTAAGTAGGATAACTAGTAGTTGGTCTATAATTGATAATTTAGTTCTTTCAAACTGCTAGAGGCTCCAGTGGTATGGTTTATGTGGAGTGTTCTCAGTTGGAGATCACTATAGTTGGAGATTGCTAATTTGGGTCTGATGTTGTGTTCCGTGCTGATCTAGTTCATAATGGTACCCATTACAAAACTAATTGTTCCTAAAAATTAAAGCATGTGAAAAATAAACAGACCCCAACAGCCTATATGCTATACGTGTCTGCTTGAGAAAACAGTCCACAATTATAGCCATATCTAACAGTTTTAAACAGCTCTTCTACTCAAAATTCTGCTAGTTTATCTTACAGACAGGTGGGAAAAATAGAAGCTTCAATGCAAAAGTTGAAAATAAGTGTCAGGCATCTGTTAGAGACTTTAAAACATCATTTTCCTTCTGCTTTTCAAAATCAGTGAAGATGCAGCATTTAATAGTCATGCATTGCCATGTATAAAATTTGACCACAGAAAGCTACTACCAGTATCTGTAGATGAAGCACATAATTTTTCCTCTTCTATGTCCTCATTTTTGCGGCAGACTGGAGTGGAACTTCTGTCCTCAAGGAGAGGAAAAGAAGTCCTAACCGACCCCTTATTGGAGAACCAAATGATAGCATATGTTTGAGTACAGAACATAGACTATTTAGTGCCGAATCACAAAAAGTATGAGAACTTGAATCTTTATATCTTGGCCCATATATTGTCCCCAACCATAAATGATAACTAGTCCTGCAGAAAGGACTCACTAATACTAAACCCTAAATCCAAAAATGTACTGGATTACCATCAAGAAAATTAGTGACCTTACAGATTGTAATGCCAGCCATATCAACCTAAACCTAATCCCCCCTTTGCGTGTCAATGAATGAATAGCTGATCAGTATCATGTTACATAAGCTCTGATCAATGTTAGTGCAACTACAATGGTTTGTCCACATGTTCCGGAACCCCCTTATACACCGTGCGGAGTCATTCATCAATCTTTTGATTCAGACTCCACAAAAAAATTTCAGAGTGTAGGGGTGAGAGACCCCCTTAAAGAAGGAAAAGTAATTTCATAAGTCTCCAGGCTAAAGACCACGTCAAGGAGTAACATTGACTGCAGTCTCCTGTTTCTCTAGCCCAGAATTGGTCTTGCTATGGCATAGACTTTCAAGTTGCCTGTATCTGTCGAAGTTGAATTGTCTTCTTTTCATAAGCTTTTTTCGCCTACTCGTAAGCAGGGAATGCATCAGCCCAAGATAGGTAGGATCCCTGTGCGTAACAAGAAAATAGGCATAGCTTCCAATCAAACCACCAGTGGTCACAAAGAATGCAATTGGCTCCATCACATCCCATGAGAACTCCCAAAAAGTAAGGCGAAAGAACAATACTGTCCCAGATGTAAGTGACAAAAGGCCCATCCAAAGATAATTCCGCACTTGCCTGGAAGCTTTTGTGTCTATATCTTCTAACTCTTTCTGTAAGAGCTCAAATTCCTGCTTATGACCATCATCCTCAAACAGCAGAAGGGATGGAAGGACATCTGCAACTTTCTCTGCTATCTGTGATTAAAACAAGCAAAAACAAAAACATACGTGAACTTTGATTACACCAGCACAGAAATCTACAATGACTCACTAGCTAAGTTGCAAATCACAAACCTGAAATGAGGATATGGATGCCAGAGCACATATACACGCTTACATAAAAAGAAGCACTAATATTCAACTGGTAACATGTAAGTAAAATGTCAGCTCCCATACACAAGAATATACACACATGTCTCATGAAAACCTAATTTATTTGCTGCAAACAGTCTTCCAGTCTCCTCAAACGATTGCAGGAATACTGGTATACACAAGGAAGCCAGTATGTTGACCAGACAACCAGTAATCATGAAAAAAGACTTATCGAAGCAAAAAGAGAATGAAAGTCATAGGAAAAAATATATAATTGAAGATGTGATGAGGACTGGCAGGCAAATAAGAACTTGTACAGCAGGCACACAGAAGTAAAGATGAATCCAAGAAAAACCTTTTTCTTGTTGCTTAAAAATCTTCTTCAACTTAAGAAAATGTAACTCAGAAAGCAGAATGCTAGTTTCATGGTTTATCTTGTCCTGTTGAAGAATGAATGCTGCATCCTCTTGTTGCGTAATTAAATAACTGTACTCCAATACTTTCTAATACAACGCCTTCATGCAACATATATCAAACAGCCATAGTGGAAGATAATTAAGGTGTTAAGGCCCTTGGACAGCTGCAACTACTACTTTCAAGAAACTGTTGCAGTGTAAACCTCAAATATGTATGTGTGTGTGTGTGTGCGTGTGTATATATATATATATATATATATATATATATATATATATCATACATGCGCGTCCGGGCCGGACGCGGGCAATTCGCGTCCACGTCCGGCGGCGTCCGGACCCGGACGCCCACGTCCGGACGCAGACGCGCGTCCGACGCGCGTTCGGACGCAGCATCCGCTTCCTTAAATATATATATATATCATAGATCCAGCGGTACCAGGATCCGCGGATCCCGGTACCACGAATCCATACTGGTACCGCGGATCCATACTGATCCGCGGTACCATAATATATAATATTTTTTTTTAATATTTTTTTAAAAAATTTTTGGGCGGCACCATAATGGCGGTACCACGTGCCACTATGATATATATATATATATATATATATATATATATATATATATCATAGATCCAACGGTACTAGGATCCGCGGATCCCGATACCGCGGATCCAGTGTGGTACCGTGGATCCATACTGATCCGCGGTACCACAATATATATAATTTTTTAATATTTAATATATTAATATTTTCTTTTTTAACCTAATCCCCCCCCTCGCTTCATCCGCGCCCTACTGTCCGCGCCCTCCCGACTGTCTTCGCATTGCACTGATCGCGTCCTCCCCTGCTATTGCTATTTCGGTCTTTATTGTGGTTTTTTCAAGCCTTCCGACTCCTATTGCACCCGCAGAGATCTCTGCCTTCTTTCCCCTTTCTACAGAGATGGTGCATTCCAACCTTGCCGATCTGTGGGACGAGGTGGACATTGTCAGGCGGGTTCCCGACAAGTCTAACAAGTCCGGTGCAAGGATAGTGTGCTGTCGATATTGCCTGACCGAGTTCGTTGCCATCCTCACTCGCCTTAAAGGCCACCTACTCGGCGCACGCGCGAGAGATGGTGGCACCCTGAATGCTGCCCCCTGTGCCAGCATGTCCGTTCCCGTTAGGCAGCGACTTTTGGATACCTACGGGCCACGTCTTGTGACGGGGGAGAACACCATTTCGGAGGGTGTTCTTCGGTTTTGCACCGCTCCTTACGTGGTTGACCCCGAGTTAATGCTTGCTTGGCTGGCACGCACTAGGAGAGGGAGTCATGCATACGTACTAGGTCATGCGGCCCAAAGCTGAAGGGTCTCGCTAGCATTGCAGAGGTCAGCTGGCAACAGTGTTCATGATCTTCATGATACACTTTGATCTCGGAAGCTGCCGAGTCACTGGGGAAACATACAGTCTGAACAAGATGAACTTGTTTTTTATCTTTCTTATCTTTTTTAGTGAAAGGCCCCTTGGGACACTGTCTGACTGTGTGTCCCTTGCCCATACACACAAAGCACAAACGTTCTTGTTTGGCTTTCTCAAAATCATCTGGTTTTAAGGGCCGTTTCTGAGGAGCTTCACTTTTAAATTTGTCTTCTTTCTTTCTTTTTAAAAATTTCTTTTTAAATTGAAAGTCTTTCTGAGAAGGCTGCTCAGAAAGTGGCTGTTGTCTCGCCTTCTTCCTACCCACTGAATCATCATAGATTTGAGCATATCTGAGAGCTTGCTCAAGGGTAGTAGGCGAGTTTCTCTGGACCTCTACTTTATATTCATCTTTGAGGCCACGGACAAATCCCCTGATTTTCTGATAGTCATCCATATTTTTAATCTTTAAAATTGCTTCTCGATACTACGAGATATATTGGATGAGGGATTTATCCATTACTGTTCTTTCCCAGGCTTCCTAGGCTCTATCCAGTTCATTTTCTGGTAGAAATTCTCTTAGGAAAGCTTCTTCAAAAGCTTTCCATGACCGGGGAGTCTGCCCAGTCTCCTGGAGATTTAACCACCACTTATAGGCCATAGGCCCTAAAGAAAGACTGGCCTCAATTGCTTGCAAATGGTCAGGGGTCTGTTTAAGAGCATGAATGTTCTTCCATTTGCTGAGGAAGGTTTGTAGAATATCTGCATTTCTATCCTTCTGTTCCCCATTAAAAGTAGGAGGTTTTAAATCTTAAAAAACACTGGGGTGAGACCGTAAAGTCTCACCCGAAACTGATGGAAGTGGAGAAGGGGATAACTGAGAAGTGGAGGGAAGGCTTCCTTTCGCGAAACTCAAAATCAAGCTTTTGAGTTCAGCGAACGAGTCGTTCACACTGGACTTGAAATTGGCTAATGCCAACTTCAGTTCATCCACTTCTGTTACCAATTGGAGAAACTGCTCCTTGGTAACCAGTTCGTCGAGTTCTTCGGCGAACTGTTCCTGTTCTTCCACTTCCATGGGTTCCTTCCCTTTTCTGTAAGCCAAGGCTTCTGTTTCAAGTTCGTCGAAGCCTCTCTCCTGGGGTTGCTCAGGTCCCTGAGGAGTGGTCATCTTCGGAACTGAAAGAGAGTTACCTTAACTTCTGAAGGAAAAAAAGTCTAAAAGACTAATTTACAACTTTACAAGGGAAAGGAAAGATGACTTAGCTGTTTCTGAGGACTGTACTTCCAAAGAAAGAATGAAGAGGAACCCTTTCAGCCTTTTCCCCAAGATTTCAGACCTGCTGTCCCGAAAAATGCCAGTTTGAAGCTTCAAAACGGTGCCAAATTTCCCGGTTCTCTGAGGATAGTAGCTCGCTGGTCTGATTGCAACCCAACTGGCTCATTTACTTCTGATATGAGACCCAAAAAGTATTTCAATTTCTGATTTTGATGTCTCCCTACCCTCGCTGGCTGGACAGCCACCTGTCTGGCCCAATTTTCTAAAATTTAAGGCCCAAAAATTGCTTGAAACTCTGATCTGACTTCAAGTAGTAGGTCGCTGGTCTGTGGCAATCTAGTTTGATGTTCAAACTACTGAAAAATTCTCAAAAGCAGTGATGAAAAACCAATTTTTCACCTCCCTGTCCAGCGCTGGCCCTGCTAAGAAAATTTGCTTGAAAACCCCTCAAACTTCCTTGGATTTCTCTAAAATTTCAGAGGTAGATGTCTGATCCCACAGCGATGGACCTGCTCGCTGGTTTCTACTCTAAATCCTTTCTAAAATCTCCTATCAGATGTCTGAAATCTGATATAGATTGTTGCCTTTCCAGCGATTTACCTACAGAAGGAATTCTACTTCCTTCAACTGTAAATTCTCAGTGAATTTCAAGGGTTTGAAGGCTGCACCTACAGCGATTCTCCTCCTCTAATCTTTTCTGAGAACCTGAGAAACACTTCCTATGTTCTGATAGCTTTCTCTACTCCTGCTCCTGAACTCCCTAGGATGGAGATGGCTTTGATACCAGTGTAATAGCTCCTAACACCACAGTAGGGCAAACACTAACTGATCCACCCAACCTTGCCTACTCCCTGATATAGAGTAAGCCCCTTCTAGCCCAGTGTGAGGACTGATAGCATGCTACTACCAAGTGTCGGCCACGTGACACTGACGTGGCCGACTGCATGTCGGGACCCAACTGGGGGCCCTATCCTGCTGACAGGGTCCCTAGGCTGTGTTAGGCCCGCCATGGCTATGGACCGTGCTGGGGCACACTACTCACACTGTCTTGCCCTGTTGGTCATGTACGCTGGACACGACCCTGACTGTGGTATCTGACCTATCTGTGTTCTCTAGGGTTCGGCACTGGTTACGAGCTCGTAACACTCAGCATGTGTGTGCGGACAACCTCTGAACTAGGAACTCTCCAGCTAGGGCTGACAGACTGTGCAAGGCGGAAGGCCCTTCTGAAGGGCTCGGAGTCGGTGATGGCAAATGGAAGGTTCAGCTCATAAATCAGGCTGGCCACGGCCTGTGTGGCCTCTCTATCCATGTGCGGCTGATGCGCGCCGCAAATGCTCTGCTGCCTAAGAACTCCACCAGCTGGGCAACGGGTAGCGGACCTCCAGCACGGTGCACCAAACGTGACGGGAATGGATGATGACGCGACAGGCTGGGCACTAGTGGATGCATCAGCTGTAGACGTGGAATGGGGAGAGTGGGATGCACTGACCGAGATGGGTGTAGCAGCGTAAGTGGGGTACACTGGTGGAGGGTGGACATCTGGCATGGGATACAAAAACTGCTGGGTAGGGAGGTCATCCGGATGTGAAGGGAGGGAGGAAGGGATCTCCTCAACATCCTGGAAGGCCTCGTCACTGGCATCCGGGGCCTGCTCCTGCTCGGGAGGCGGAGAGTCCATGAGAAAGTCGTAAACTGGGGGAGTGCGATCAACAGTAGGTGGTGGTGGAACCACAGTGGCAACTGGCGGACGCGGTGGGACAGGATCCACCGGAATGGGTGCAAATGGGGGTGCATGAGGCGGAACTGTCTGAGAGGGATGAGGGGCAAAGGCATAGTGTACTTGTAGTTAAAGAGTGTAGGATGCTCCATGCAAAAGCAAGTAAATTTCTCAAGATGGGTTACTTATCATTTCAAGATGGAGATGAGAAAGTAAATTTCTCATTCAAGGGCAAGAAGAAGACCAAGGGATCCAAATAAGAAGTTGAAGTCCCACAAAGCCAGAGATATCGCAGACCTTGAATCTGAGCTCCTTTCCCATGCCTCTGACTTACTCGCCCTCCTATTGTTATTAGACAATAGCCATACACTTACATGGAAGAGAACACAAACAACATTGATGAGATATACTCCAACTATGTTCCATTGTGAATGCACTAGGCGACACCATACTTATAGACAATAGTCGATGCCAAAAAGCAAAAGCAAAAGCAGCCCAAAAGCAACCCCAGCGATTGCCTAAGATATGTCTCGATATAAGGTAAAAGCACCCGACACCTATCTATAGCAAAACTTCTGCTCCAAATCAAGCACTAGAATCTTGAACTTTAGTCTAACCTAACTTTACTTAATTAGCACACAGGCATGGTCTAGAATTAGCACACAGACATGGCCTAATAATCCTAATTAGTCCTAGATAACAACATTAGGGGTAATAATGTGAACATTAACTCTAACAGTCGTTTGAACACGTTCGGGTCATTGAATAACTAAAGCCAGGAATGCTCTAAACCTTGCTACATTTTCTTGATATTCATTGGCTCGAAGAACTTTACTTTGCCGCACTGTCTCTCGTTTGTGTATTAATTAGGTTTTTTGGTTTGAGCATTCTTGAAACACATGGATTTGTGCAAGACTGATGACATCCTAGTCCTACATACGGGTTAGTATGGCATATATTTTCCCTAATACCGTCATGGTTTACCCTGCCTTCTCTAATGCTAATTTGAACTTCTAGTGAACATCTATATCCTAGAAACTGATCAGTATGGCTGAGGCCTTGATACGGTAGTGACAGGGTTTGGCCTATCGCTAGTTGCTATTCCTGAATGGGAAGATTGGACTAAGGTTTCTAGAATGCATAATGTGCTGTTAAGTGGTATAACTTGTTTTGTACATGGATCTTGGAGGAGCAATTTATGCCACCCAAAAATCAGAATCTCAAATCTGATTTTTATGCAACCAATTTTCAGCAAGTTTTGTTTGGAGGAGGGTGCCCAAAAATCTGCTACTGATTTTTGGTTGTGGTGTCTCCTTATCTTGTTGTTTTTGTTTTCAGGTTTGCATTTGTGTAGGAGGGCGCCCAAAATTCAGCAAACCCTATTCAGGGTTAGTCCTACACCTCGTGGATCATCATCATCAACATCATCTTCTCCATCTTTGGCACCTCCTACACCTCGTGGATCATCATCATCAACATCATCTTCTCCATCTTCGGAAGAACAAAAGAAGTGGGATAGAAGGGATGCACAAGCACATTCTATGGTTGCTCTTGCTGTGAAAAGATCTATCTTACCTCATATTAGGTCTTGTAAGACATCTAAAAGTGCGTGGGATACACTTTATACTATGTATCCACTTGACGAAGATCAAGGATCTTCGTGAGGAGCTTCTCAATATTGATGATATAATTGAGGATGGTCAATTTGTTTCCATTACTCTCAACTCATTACCTTCATCTTATCTTCCATTTGTTTCATCTTTGAGTATCTCTCTTAGGGGACAACAACTTTCCTTTGATGACTTGTTGGGCTGCTTCTTCAAGAGGAGCAAACGAGGCAAAATTTTGTGCGTGACACTCAACAAGATCAAGCTTTCTTCACGAAAGGCAAGGGCAAAGGCAAGTCAAAAGGAAAGGGGAAGCCTCCTTCCAAGGATGAGCAAAAGCCCATTGGAGGTCAAGATGTCAACACTCAAAAGAAGAAAGGGAAGTGCCATTATTGCAAAAGGTATGGGCACTTCATCAAGGATTGTAAGAAGAAGCTTGCGAAAGAGGAGAGTAAAGGAATTGATACTAAACTTGCTACTTTGGAGCAAGAGCTTGAAGCTAGTGGTGATCTCTTCAACCAAGAATATGTTTTTGTGTCCAATATTGCTTCTACTAGTACTTCTACATCTATGAGGAATTCAGGTTCTGTTTTGCAAGTTGCTGATTTTCAGCCCATTGAATGGGTGATTGATAGTGGTGCTACTCGTCATATGACTTCTCGCAAAGAAGCATCTGGGTATCATTGAAGGTTTATACAGTAATTTGGCTGAATTAAAAAAGATTTTTCAATTTGCACATTAGAAAAGTTTTCTCTTGACTTGAAAAATAAAATGGGGTTGTTCTTACTGAACCTGCTCCACCTCCTCCCGAAGCACCCTTATCTTCAAATCCTCCCGTACCTCCTATAAACTTTGGAGCCTTCCTTCTGTCAACTTCCTCGCCCCCTTACCTATCGATCTTTGGATCATTCTCGCATATCTTACTGAAAAGGAAATACAAACCTGCAAACTTGCCGCTCTTCACAAAAACCCTACTCTTGAGACTCCCATTGCTTTCGATACAGTTATTCACATGAATAAGTTTGAACCTTCTCGTTGCCCTTCTGAGCAGACCTGGGCTAGAAGAGTTAGAGGACACTTTGAAACTGGATTTAATAGGAAAGTTCTTCCCCGGGGCGGCGGGCCTCTTTACAGAATCAAGTCAACACTTTTTTTATGTGGTTACACAAGCCTGCTACCAGGGATGTTGTCAAAGCGCATCTTACCCTTTTATGAGACAGTATATGATTGATGCCTCTATAGAACTTGCCATTGACCCTTCTGCCAAGCTTCTTACTAAACTAGGTGATACTGATAATATCCGAGAAATTGAGAGTTTATCTACTATTCAAGAAAGGTAGAATTGAGGCAAGAGAACGGGCCCATTTAACCACACGAAGAGTGACTTACCACTGAAGAAATTAAACTTTTATAGGGATTGATTGTTGTGCAGAGTGACAAAGTTGCGGATAAAAGGGAAATTGTTACAAACACCACCAGCCGACTTCAGCTCAATACTCGCAAAAATAAAGGAAATCTTTTTTTACATTTACTTTACCGTAATCGAGTTTTTGATATCCATGTGAACCAGTTCTATGCTCACATTTCACTTAGACTGTTTGGTGTTATTGACGACATTTCTGATAATATTATATTCGGCTGGTCTTATCTACCCAATGTTATGCATGATTGGTATTTTCCATCCACTTCATTATGCTCACTTTGCAGCTTTGCAAAAGCACTTATTAATCAGGTTGGCCTATTTACTAAAATAACCTGGTTAAAACCCGTATTTCTATTAAGCAATTGATCAACGGTGGGGATTCACTCATCCTAAATCTACTGGATAGGATTCAATGCTAGATGTGGCTTCTTCCACAAGCCAGGATGGATGTGTCTCCATAAGCTTATACATCCAACCTCACGAAAGACTATATACACCTGACATTCGACTCCTACATTTACCCTACTAGCAACCGATGGAGATCCTACTGCTCTCTGCAACCTCCGTTCTCTTCCGGCAAAGCTGTGCATAGCTGATTTGGTAAGTCTTTGTGTGCCTTACACTTTCCAGCTTTACCACGTACTCTTTTTGGATGACATTTTGTGCTAGTTTGTCTAATTGATCAGCGATCTACCTCCCACGAATCGCCGTTGCTTTTTCTGAAAGGAGTAATGCAGGGTCAGCATTGGTTTTCCAGCCCTCTTTAACATTTTTTTTGGCTTCATTTGCTTCTTAGAATGCTACCGTTCTCTGCTATGTTAAGTCCAGGCTTCACTGGCTGTTGGAGAAGCGAGACCAACGCTTTTTGACACACTTTTGCATGCCTTAACAGCGATATACATACCTACTGGACCTGTGTTGGTTCCCTACCAGAAGGCACTTACGTTTGACACTTTTTTGGGTCTTCGTTTGGTCATATATTAGGCTGTATGGACAGCGATCTGTTGAGTAACATATACTGCTATAAAACTCGGAGTATTACACTTGTTTAGTTTGCCTTTTCTGTCATCTCTACACGAGGTCCATTGTAGAAAGAAATCATGCTAATTTGATTAGATATGCACAGATATACATGTCTTTTGCTTACGCTATTGATTTAGAGCTGAAGTTTATGTTGGGCTCACGATATTGAGCATTACATTCGTCACAGGTACTCTACTTAACCTTTTGTCTTTGCAAACATGATACTATCATATATATCCGTGATAGACACTTAACGTTTTACGGTTTGAAATAAGTAGGAAGTGAATAGAACAAAGATAGTTTTGGGATAATGAATGTGGATTTTGTTTTTCTCATTTAAGGGATTAGAGTTTCGGGTGCGCATTATGTGCAAGTATTAATTAGGTTTTTTGGCTTGAGCATTCTTGAAACACACGAATTTGTGCAAGAATGATGACATCCTAGTCCTGCATACAGGTTAGTATCACATGGAGTTGCCCTAATACTATCATGGTTGTCCCTGCCTGCTCTAATGCTGATTTGAACTTTCAATGAACGTCACGATATAATTTTCAAGCAAGATTAATTAGGTCTGTGTGAGATTAAAATAGGGTTGTGGCTTGTTCTTCCTGGAAAGCATGGATACTCAGGATAGATGACATGGGTGTACGACTTGTTGAATTCATTCAACGATTGTCAGGATGAGCATGGCATGGATTCGCCCTAACACCTACCTATTTGTCCAAGCCTGTCCTAGTCGTTATGTAGTTATTGAATACGACTAACTTTGAATATGTAGAATTGCTATGATTTGAGTGATATGGACCTATACTATAAATTGATCAGTATGGCTAACGTCCTGATACGGTAATGATGGGGTTTGGCCTATCGCTAGTTGCTATACTTGAATGGGAAAATTGGACTAAGGTTTTTATAAAGCATAATGTGTTGTTAAGTGGTATAACTTGTTTTATACATGGATAACAACTGACGCCCACGTTGACACCTCTCTTCCTCACTATGCTAACCTGCGCAGTTTTGTGTGGTGGGGTGGTGGCAGGTACCAGCTAGCCGCTGGACGCCTTAAAATTAGTTTTACTTTATTGTGCTTTCCTGAGTACTGTATGGACTTATCAGCTTTATTTTACCTTGTTAGTTTATATGAGTAAAGGTTTCAAAAAGTTTTTGGTCCTGACTTGTCAAGAGAAACTATGTGAAATTTTGTAATCTCTCTCTCTCTCTCTCTCTCTCTCTCTCTCTCTCTCTCTCTCTCTCTCTCTCTCTCTCTCTCTCCACAAATGCTCAATCAAGCTATTGTTGTTTGGATTGGGACTCAAGGACAAGGCTTGAGATGAGACACTAGTAGGAGTAAACACAAGCCGATCATTTTTCTTATAGGTTTGCACACAACAAAGGAGGGAAATGGTAAAGAAGCAAGAGCCATTATTAGTATCTCAAAAATAACTTTTGGAAATTTGGTGAAGCACCTAGAAGATAAAAAAAACTTATTAAAAATTTCAAAAGATTGGTGAGATTATGGCCCATGGGTAGAAATCTCTTAACCTTTTGTGGATGCTTCAATCTCCAAATATGTTGTGTGAGAAATCTTTAGGAAGAGATAGGAGGAATCACTTGTACAAAAAGGATCAAGTGTGGGGGATTGTCTCATACTACAACCAAAGGCAGCCAAAAGGACACAACAAAGTTTGAAATGTTGGAAAAAGAGCTTGAGTTTTCCGATTGGCAATCTCCTTTTGACTAAAGGGAATGATGAAAGTGGGCACGCAATATAATGCAAGGCAAACTGCAAGCATAGGACTAGACTACAAAAGATCTCTGCCCTCTACATACAATATTTAGAAAAGGTCCTAAAAGGGGAGATTAGGCACGCAGGACAAATAAAAAAATAACATCAATCATAAAGGACACAATGTTTGAGTGTCTCAAAGTTTTAAAATGGTTGCCTTCTAATGCATGCTATGATGAAGAAAGTGAAGAGACAAAAAATGGAAGAAAGCCCATAAAAATGAATCAGTGCAGGTGCACTCCTACAAATCCTTTTACATCAAAGGGCCTTCTTTCATGATAATTCTATGTCCATGGGTGGCTTGGTTACTTTACCAATGGCAATCAAAGTTCATGGCATAAGCCTGGCCTCCTTGGGCAATCTCATCAAAGTCCTTTGTAGCACATGTTTTCATGTATGCATGTTCCCTTCAAATACCTTGGGATCTACAAGGTTAAAGTTTACATTCTTTTTATATGGTTCTAGCATATTCTTCAAGTGGTAGGCTTGGTCTCTCATGTTGGCTTCGGGTATGTTTGAGAGCATGGTGCTATTATATGTTATATTCAGATGGTCTAACAAGGTTGTTCCACCTGAGTTGGATGTGAAGATGAATTGTGACTCACATACGTGCATAGTACAAGAACTGCCATACACATCTCCTAGCTGACCAACCGTCTAACAATGGCTTTAGTTTATGGAGACAATCCTTTATGGCATTCTTGGTTCATATGTTTTCCATAGGATGCATTTGAGCTAGTTCTTGTACATGATGTCTTACATTCTGTAGCATCAATGCCTCAAAGGGCACTGAACTTGAGCAATTTCCCCAACCCAAGACATGCTTAAGTCTATCGTCATTCCATCCAATAAAAGTTTTTCTAAAAGCCAACATCATAAGTTCACAAGTCCAACCACCCATCAAATTATGATCGAGATTCCAACCAAACTCATTAGCCAAATCGGCATAGTGGTTAGCCAAACCAACCCATTGGCATAGTGACTAACACAGCAATGGTCGGCTAGATCCTCGAGTGTTGGCCATGAGAAAAGGTTGCAATAAGGGTCCTTCCACTTGGACTTGTTGTGGAGGCAAAATCGAAACGGCAATCATCCCCAATGAAGCTCTTTATTAGTTTAGGAAGAGGTTATATCCATCCTAGGGCCACCAACACAAGCTAGGCAGTGTGCCTAGCTTGTGCTAGTGGTAAAGGAAGTTGAGACCTAACGCTAGATTTCTGGAGCTGGTTGAGCTGCCAAGTTTTTGTTTGCTAGACTTCCCATATCGTTCTTTCAGTACCTCCCCGTAGTCTTGGAACTACATGCTTTTCAGGACTTGCATTATTTTTGGGGCATTAGGGCTTGGTAGAATTAGCTCAGCTCTTAGACATGGGACCTAGGAGTTGTCTAGGCCTCAACCTAAGCTCCAAAGCTAGCTCATGACTTATAACTACTTGACTAGATCACCACATGTTGGATTCCCTATACTTGCTATGGGACTTTTGGGACATACCTATCGCACCCAAGTCAGCTTTACAACATCCCCTCTCCTCCTTTGAAAAAGTTGATGTTCTCATTAGGGACAAACTAGATTAAGCTGCATGCTGCAGGCCCCATTGATCGACCGTATTGACTTAAGTACATAAAATAAGATGGCATGTTCAATTTTCACTGGCATAGAAAAAAAAAATGTGTACATTTGATTTATTAGCATAGGAAAAGCATGAATCAAATTCACTTATGTAAAACCTATATAAAGCTACAAGTTGCTTATGATTTTCTAAGACGTGGACCTAGATCATGCATTGTCGCTCTGATTGAGCTCCTTGAGCTCGAGATTCACACTTAAATCTCCTTTTGATGTCGAACTTGGAAGGAGTTCAACATCTGCATCCTTTGGTTCCATATGATGTGTTGCTACTTGATTTGCTTCTACCTATTTCCCTCCTTCAAAGAGGTGTATGAGATTCATACAGATTGCAATTTGCAAGCTTACGTTCTACTGTCTTTTTCCTCTTCTAATCGATCGCCTCTGGCATTGCTCTAAAGGTGCAAGTTTTCTTTCCATTTATACACGACCACTAGATTGGCTCCCTTTGCTAAGAAGACAACCACGTGCTTGTTGAACCAATTCAAATCCAGAATGTCAACCAATTCTTCCAAGGCCCTGATGAGACTGGCAAGTTAGTCACCAATCTACAAGTTGTCATTGTTCCTTTTGCCATCTCCAAACTGATGGTTGTTGCACTCTCTTCACATCGTATAATCAACTCATCTGCCAAGCTTTGTGATAGGTAGTTGTGAGAGGCTTCTAGGTCCACCATGAAGTGGGTGACTTTACCTTGAATGGATCCTTTCAAGTACAATAACTTAGGCTATATTGCCAAACTCACCATCAAATATTGTTTGCAAACTACCAAAGCCCCTATTTATTGCAGGCTGTCTAGATGTGACTTCGTCAAGTCCTCTTCTGGTTTCGCTTCCTCTTCATGTTCATAGCCCCCTTGATCAGATGCCTCCCTTTCCATAAGATCGACTACTTCAGTAGTAGCCATGACTTGCTTATTGAGTGGTTATGAGCATGATCACCATGGGTGTCCTTGTTGCTAGCAATTGAAGCAATGAATGGACTAACTGCCAATGGTTGGTGAGTTGATGAGCTACTACCACGATTGGCTGATGGGCCAGCATCACTTCATCTTTGAAATGTTGTTGTCCCACTGGTGCCTTGGTTGCTTGCCTTATCAGTCTCTCATAGAATTTTCTTAATTGGAGATTGCTTTGTGAATGCTCGTTGTTCTTTTGGGACTTCGATTGATGGCAATATCTGTCATTCAGTTCATAAAAAAATCTAATGAGATTGTAATACTATGTTCTCTAATTTATAACAACAAGATGCATAGAATCACCAAACAATGAAAGTAAGCACCATGTTGGCCAAGTTGTTTAATTCCATCAATAGAAGGGAAAATTGCCAAATGGGAGAGGCAAACAAGGCAAGATCACCATCTCATGTTGGTTCTAGACATTCTAAGATCTTCTTGTAGCCATGAGAGCAATGTGCACAAGGAAAAGGTGATGTTCTTCATTGTTGTTTTGCAAACTTCAAAAAAGATTATGATAGAGTCCCAAGAAAAAAACCATGGGATAGAATGACTAATACTTAAGTTTTATGAGAAAGTCATGATCAAATTGGTAAGACCTCTTGTGGATGGATCCGTATTGGCTAAAAGAAATACTTTTCAAGTGCTATAGGGATAAAACAAGACTTCCCATTTTCCCCAACCCACTTCAATCTTTTAGTCGATGAATTAGACATATGGATTGTGTAATATGGAGGAGAGGCACATGGCAATGTAAGTAGCAGGTTGTGCAATGTTGCTACTCATCTACGCTATTCTATTGTAGTCAACACAAGGCAAATCTATGGAGACACTTCAATACATTTGGAAACTTTTGTAAATTCTCAAACATCACAATACAATACAAGCGAACAAAACCAAAAGTATAGTCCGCAAGAGACAAATAAGGGAATGCCACATTTGGAGAGTATATAATAGAAGCAATACTTTCCTACAACACCTTGATCTAGAGTTTGAAGCCAATTACAAATGTCATAGATGTGTAGACAAGATAGTTCTAAGGGATTAAAAGTCCTCTTTGATTGCAAAACAAATGTAGAAAGATTCATCTATAGAGTTGGAAAATGAGGTCTTTGTTTGTCATATTGGTACAGCCCCTGCTTTTAGATGGCAAACAAGTTTGGAGGAGGAAATGTCACTCTATCAGCAAAAACCCTCTTTGCCTCAAATCCATAGCCCTTCCACGAATCTTGTTCATGAGTACCATCCCAAGGATGCTTTTAGAAAAATGTCATACATGTGTAGACAAGATAGTTCTCAGGGATTTGAAGTCCTCTTTGCAATGCAAAACAAATGTAGAAAGATTCATCTATGGAGTTGGAAAATGAGGTCTTTGTTTGTCATATTGGTACAGCCCCTGCTTTTAGATGGCAAACAAGTTTGGAGGAGGAACTGTCACTCTATCAGCAAAAGCCCTCTTTGCCTCAAATCCATAGCCCTTCCACAAATCTTGTTCGTGGGTACCATCCCAAGGATGTCTTCCTCTACAACTAGCCCACAAGAAATTGTTAATAGAAGAACCTGGTCCCATAACAATCAAAATAATAACAACCAAAGTGCTTGAAATCATGTATAAGCCTAAATAAGGTCCACTGATAAGTGGAAATAAACTTCCAAGTCCCATGGAGCAAATGTGAAGATAAACAACCTCTCAAGACCACGAAGATCAACAAACTAGGATGCTGGTTCCAAAGACACATAGGGAACAAATGGTGGATCAAACCAACCCAACCAAACTGAGATCAATCAAATCTATCTCCCAAGCTATGCACCACTAGCAAGAACTCACCATATAGGAGGTATGCCAATCCAGCAACATGTAGCTACTACTCCTAGATCAAGCTTACTTCTTGGAGGGACACATGGGTATATTATACCCTCCAAGGTTCTACCCCAACTAGGAGTGAATTGGGACACAACAACAGCCTAACTAGGTCACATTTGCCATTGACCAATGAGTCACTGCTAGATCCATATAAATTCACCATTGGATTTTAGGCCTCAACACATTTTCATGACTTAATATCATGAGCGCCCCAACCACCCCTCAAAATCATGATTGATTGTGCCTTTTGACGGACATAGATCTGAGGTCAATAGACCAATCGTGGGCATGACATACTTCCCCTTTTAAGTAAGTTTCGTCCTCAAAACTTAAAGTTAGGGAAGTTCTTTCTAATGCTATCCCCTGTTCCCAAGAGGCGTCATCATCTATATGACCTTTCCATCTAACCAGATGCTTGATAACTATACAATTACGTAATCATTTAGTTCTTGTATCCAAGATCATATTGGGTTCAAATCGGGTCAAACTTTATGACTCCTCTGATAGGTCCGATCTTTTCCATGTCTCTTGATAGGTGTCACGACAATCCCTAGCATATTAGCTTTTCATTTTCTAGTACCACAAAAGGCTTGAATGCCATAGCATGGGCCATTGTTTCATGTTAATCACTCGCAGCCATTCAACTTTCTCATGTAAAAAACATAATTTCCTATTGAATGGGTAATTTTTCCAGGTAGGGAAACATTTGGAATATTCCCTAAGATACTTCAAAAAATGACCTCCTTTTATGGGTGTCAACAAAAAGGCATTACGCATGCGTAAAGTTTTTTTTCAAAATACATAAAAAAAAGAGACTTTTTTTTGTTCGTGACAAGAATAACAATTATACCGTTTTTGGGGGTTCTCAAGACCACTTGCAAGAACATTTCCATTCTGAAAAAACCAAGTTTGAAAAAGCACATTTACTTAATTGAGAACCCTATAACTCAATTAACTCTAAGAGAGTATTATTTCTCAAGAGTGCTAAATTCCCATTATGATGATAAAAATGAAGAGGAAAGTATGCCATGTCCCTGGTTAACCCTAGTTGAATAGGACTTGACAATCAAATTTTTTCTTTTGTTAACACGAAATTTCTTTCCTTCCATCAACCTCTCACGGATCCTAGTTCACACTAAGATCAAGTTGATTAACTCAATCAACAAGGAATATGAGACTAGATCCAGCAAACCACTTCTTGTAATAGAACTTTCTAGTCCTGATACAAATCAACCGGATTCATGATCAGTACATTTCTAGCCGCACAAAAATCCATCCGGGATGCCCTATCCCACTTATAGAGCATGTAGAAACATGTCTTTACAACCAGATTCCTAGAAAAACTCTCTCTTTAATGTACTATAGCCACTCATGGATCCAAAATCCATAAATGTAATAGAAAGGCAACATGATACACATAATTGGAAAAATCCTTTTGGAATTTTTCTTCAAAATTAAACTTCCAAGCTATCAATAATAAGCTATCTATATCCCTTACCAACCAAAGTCTCCCGACTCAAGAGATAAGCTTCTTCTTACTAACTGCTAGGAATGTGATTAGAATTACTGCTCACCCTTTATTCATGGTTCATTTTGCCCAAACATGGAATTATTAATTGCCATATTACATGGTTGTAAAAGATTTTTTATAAGAATGAATTTTGTGTTATTCAAATGAATTGCCAGATTAGGGATCTCCATGAAATATCCCAATTTGTGAAATGATTCATGTAAAGTTTCCAGTCTTTATGTCGAATGCACTTTGTCAGGTTTTCGGGAGTTCCTCCAAATTCTATCCTCATAACTCAAATTCCAACTCGTATTCACTTCCCTCCTTTTTCTAATCTATTCAGTCATTTCTCGACCCAATACCCTTTAAGATGACCAACTTAGAATGGAAGTTATTCGATCAAGGACAAAATTGATTAAAATGATTCTAGTAGAAGTTTCCTATTAATGGATTAATTTATTCGTGCAATACTAATCAACATTAGATTGCAAATAAGCATTCTATTCAACCTAAGAGTTCTATGATAAATTCATTTTTCCCAAATCAAGTTTGTTATTTCGGTTTCTAATGGATTTATGAGCTTAGTCTATTGCCGATTGAAATTCAGTGTATGCTAAAATGACTTTTGCTCATTTTTCTTACACTCCTATTCAATCCAGGTCAACTGACCTTTAGCATATACTCCAAGAGGCTTTAGTATACAAGCAAATATCTTATCAAACGGATAATGGTATTCGCATTGTTGTCCTTTCCTCTTATCATACTTTTGATAGTCGCCAACAAAGCCATAAATGGATTGCCCTTCAGGCGACGTAATAAAAAATATGCATAGGTCACAAAACTTGTGAATTTTGAGACTACTATGTCTCCAATGCAAGGATGCTACTGAGGAAACATAAATAACTAGTTGTTAATGGCAATAATCACTAGGGTCTACGTCCATATCCAAGTTCACCTGTGCGCTATAGATCCTTGCATAACCACCCTCAAAGTAAAAAATGTATGACCTATAAAACTAACTACGATTTGCAAATCAATCGAAATCCTTAGTTGTGTTATAAGTTAATTATGCAGCAAAACTGAAAATAAAATTGAATAATCTCTTTATAGAATTAAGCTTACAATATGCTGAAATTTCTTCCCAACACCATTAAAAAGATGCAAAATATTCTCCAAGATAGAGAATATTGGGAGATCGTCACAGGTGTCGAGATACCTCCTACCACTGACAAAGAGTTGCGGGAGTATCAGAGACGTAAAAGAAAAGCTCATCATATCATCAACTTATCAATTAGAGATATGATTATACCTCATATCACTGCTGGACCCAAGGAGGCTTGGGATATACTTAAGAACTTGTATGAGACGGTAAATCAGTCACGGATCTTGTTCTTGACTAATAAGCTTCACACGTTGAAGATGGGTACAGGTGAATCAGTAACGGACTACTTTACTCGAGTGAAAGATCTGAGAGGGCAACTTATTGCAGTTGGAGAAAGTGTTCAAGATTCAGTATTGCTATCCATAGTGCTTAATAGTCTACCTTTGGCCTATCGAACTTTGTAATGATGCTATCGTTAAGAGAAACGAGACCTTCTTTCGATGAGCTAAATGCTATCTTACTACAGGAAGAAATGAGACGACAGAATATTGTCAACAGAGACAATTTCAAGGAACCGGCATTCCTGGCAAAGAAGCAAGAGCAAAGTTCCAAGAAGGGTGGCAAAGGGAAGAAGAAGAAGAAGCAGCAGCAAGATATGGAGGAGAATCAATCGAATCGATCAGAAGATGGAAAAAAAGTGGTTCGAAAAGGAAACTGCTTTATTTGCGGAAAATCAGAACATTATGCAAAGGAGTGCTGGCACAACAAATTCAAGAAAAAACAGGACGGGAATTTTGCTGAAGAAGAAGAAACATCTAATGCAAAATTGAGTGCTTTGGATCTTAAAGACTATGAGTTGTTTTTGGCATCGACATCTTCTGGTGGTGGCTTCTCGAAGGAAGATGATTTTTGGTTTATTGATTCAGGAGCTTCAAAGCACATGACACCTAGGCGAGACTGGCTATCTAATTTTCAAAAATTAGATGATGGGTCAAATGTGAAGTTGGGGGACAACTACACATATGATATAAAGGGAGTCAGGGAAGATTGGAAACATAAAGGATGTGCTTTATGTACCAGGAATCAAGAAAAACTTACTATCAGTATCAGCTATTGCAAAGCAACACATGGTGGTGCAGTTTGATGAACAACGGTGTCTCATCAAGAGGAAAAATAATGAAGTAGTAGCTAAGGGCATACTTGCAGGGCGGTTGTATAAACTTCAAGCTCAGGTGATGGATCATCATGCAAGTGTTGCGGATACTGGATCATTGAGTAAGTTATGGCACGAGAGGTATGGACATCTGAATTACAAAAGTCTACAAGTCTTGAGGAAATTTAAAATGGTTACAGGTTTACCTCAAGTTGTTTCTGATCACAAGGTTTGTGAAGGCTGTGTCTTAGGCAAGCATTATATGAAGAAATTTTTGCCTAGTACATTCAGGGCGAAAAATGTTCTAGAACTTGTTCATACATATTTGTGTGGTCCTATGAGGACTCAATCTTATGGGGGAGCAAGTTACTTTATGGTGTTTGTGGATGACTATTCTAGGACGACATGGATCTATCTTCTGAAGAATAGTGTACATTTTGCATATATGGCCACAGTATTAGAAACCAAGGATCTATCTACTTTCAGAGAGGCTGAAAAAGAGGATATTTGGAGGAAAGATATGGATGTGAATGTGCTCCAAATTAATGATTGTGTGTACATCTAGGAAGGGGGGCTCAATATGATATGAAGTATATTCACTTTATCATAAGTTATAACTTATGTGAATTGTGCAATCCGTACTCTTCCTCAGCAAAAGCTTTCGGCTGATCTCCTTTTAGGCCTCGTGTTTTTAAACTCTAAAACTTCCTTCAGTTTACAATTCGTATGCTATTCTCCCATCACGTTCACCTTTCAGTTATGTTTTGAAGCAGCAATTAGTGATTTGAGTTAATCCGTCACATACATCAATCTCTGCCTTATTCCTCAAACTTGAAGAAGGTTTGTAAAACGGAGTGGATCCCTAAAAGCGACTTCTGTATGCTAATGAATGCATATGGATGTATGCATTGGACATCTGATGGCATAAGTATAGACGACAGCACTTCTGTGCTGATGAATGCAGATGGATGCCTTGGACATCTGATGGCATGAGTATGATGGCAGCACTTCTGTGCTGATGAATGCAAATGGATGGGAACATATCGCAAATTGGAGTCATTTGTATGGACATCTGATGGCTCGACTATAGATGACAACACTGGTGGAATCACAATAGATGGATGCATGGCGGACGACAGGTCACACATACAGCAGCCTGAAGAAGTGCTGTTCAGACAGAGGGTCGCTTGCCTCATATATATACATATACACAGTAGGCAGCAATGAATGGATGTATGCATGATAGACGACAGGTTATAACACCGTCGGGCAGTGCCTTTCTGACAGAGGGTGGGTTGTGTATATATCTATATCTATATCTATATATATATATATATATATATATATATATATATATATAGAGAGAGAGAGAGAGAGAGAGTGCAAAAGAAATCAAACCAATCAATCATAACCCAACAGGAATTTTCTCGCAGCCGATGAACAGAACAGTTAAAAAAGGATCTTGAAGGCGTAAGTATGGCAGTATTACCTCCTCGGGATGAAGGAACACTTTGCCACGAAAGATAAGGACAACTCCGGCCTCATCCAAGGCTTGAACAAATCGCTCCGCAGCCTCCTCCGAGGCAGCCACGCCCGTCTGCCGGCAAAGATGGACCAAATCCTCATAGGTAACAAACTCCTTATGCCCGTTGGCATGAAGCTGCTTCCTCAGCGACTCCATATTCACCTGCTTCAGCAACCTGCGAGCCTCATCCACCTGCAGCCCACAGTCCTGATACTCCCGGATCTGCTGCCCCTTCCATTGCTGCAGCTGCCCCACTCTATCACCGACTCTACTCGATCTTCCGAAGCGGTCTCGCTGATCATAAGCATCAGGCCTGTGATGGGAGCCCAAAGCAGGAGTGAGCCAATTGCGAGTTCCAGAGGAGGAGGTGATTGGTAATTTGGAAGTGATAGAGCGCAGGAAGGCTCGTCTGGCTGCCATAGCCGAGGCAAGACGGGGTCGAAGAGGAGAGGGAGGGAGGAGGAGAGAGGCGAGGGAGGGAGGAGGAAACGCAAGCCATGGCATGATCGCAACGGAGGAGAGCACAGTATATATAGTGTGAGTGAGAGGGGGGGGGGGGGGGGGGGGGGGGGGGGGGGGGGGGGGGGGGGGGGGGGGGGGGGGGGTTTTGGAAATACAAACGACGTGTTTTTATGTTTTCCTTCTATTCTTTCTTCTTCTTCTTCTTTACCATTTTTGTTTGTTCTCTCTTTTTTCTACACCAATACTACTATTTTTTTTTCTTGACTTTTAGTACATCAGGCACATGCTTTAAATGTCAGGTGCCCATCCCAAATCCCAAGGTCAGGGTTAAGTGAGAGAGTGTCATCAACACTCTCTCACTTAACTTGCACCGTTGGACGGGGCACCTACATTTAAACCCAATGCCTTTTACGCCTTCTTCTTATTATTATTCTTTGCCAATTTGTTATGTTTTGTGCATGCCTATTTCATCCTCGGGCCTTCTTTTTATTATTATTCTTTGCCATTTTGTTTTGTTTTGTGCAGAGGAGGTTCACCACACAAATGCGAACACAATCCATGAGGTCAAGGTTTGCAAAACATAGATGTTTGAGTGCACGGGTTCGAGTCTAGTACATAGTTGAGGACATTTGAGAGAAAAAAATAACACTGATATTAAAAGCTGACATGACATGACACTCTTATATTATATTAGAATTGTCATTTGATTTTTTATCTCCATAATTCTATGTTAAACAACTCTCTCTCTCTCTCTCTCTCTCTCTCTCTCTCTCTCTCTCTCTCTCTCTCTCTCTCTCTCTCTCACTCACTCACTATGTTTTTTTTCAACTAGGGCCTTTCTACCATTTTCCACTCAATTTTTAGCTTTGAAACCCTACTTTTGATTGAATGTTTCTCACCACTTGTATGTGCTTGATCTCATCATATATAAGACCAAATTTAGATCATGTTCTAAATCATTTTTGAGCTAATAAGTTAACTTTCTCAACCGGATATAAGGAGTTCAAGTTTATTTCAAACAAAATTATGGAACAAATAATAAACCCATGTGTCATTTTTCAGAATGTGAGTGGCCCACAACCTGCACCAACATGTCACTGACATAGGGCTCATAAAAAGACTCCTCAGCATGTAAGAATCTCTCTCTCTCTCTCTCTCTCTCTCTCTCTCTCTCTCTCTCTCTCTCTCTCTCTCTCTCTCTCTCCCCTTGGTTGTAGTTAGGCTTGAATTTGCAAGTTGCAAATCCCCGTCAAGGGCATGTTTGCCTTTCAAAGGTAAAAAAGTTTTCTAATGCTAGCCAAACTCCAATATATGCTACTCTTTGAACTGAAAAGTTGAAGGAATAGGTCAAACTTCATTTGAAAGCCTCTCTAAATAAGTTAATAATTTAGGTCTCTTTATATTTCATTTAAAAAGCACAATGAACAAGTATCTTATCATGAAGGCGCCTGTCAGAATATGATAGACTCCATTCATATGGAAGATATGGACTTCATATTCCAAGCCTCCTTGTGGTGAGTGGCTCTTTACATGAAAATGTGTACTTGAAGCTAGCTAAATCTATTCACTACATGTCATAAAATGATAGCCTTCATTCAAAATGGAAGATATGGACTTCATATTCCAAGCCTCCTTGTGGTGATTGGCTCTTTACATGGAAATGTGTACTTGAAACTAGCTAAATCTGTTCACTACATACAAGACGAGAGAAATTTTGCAAATAAAGGAAAGGCTTTGTTATCTGTACATATCACCTTGTCATATTCTCACTTGGATAATTTTTTTTTATTTTTTAACTAAATATGAACAAAAATGATGTTGCCCAAGACCTTATCCAAATGAGATTCTCACCTCAATAGTTCCTTTTTGTTTTCTAACTAAGTATGAGCATCAATGTTGTTGCCCAAGGCCTTATCCAAAAGATGTGAGATAAGTACAATATCACAGTTACTACATTCTACTAACATTTGTTATCCACGAATATACATTGTAAATCAAATAGTAGGCCAAGCGTAAACACGGAGCACAAGGCTCCAAGATTTAATTATGTAGTAGGAGGGATTTAAGCCTAGTGTGATAGAGATTTCTCTCATACCCAACTCATCCCACTGACCTATACAAGAGGTCGAATGTCAAACCCATATCATGATAAAAGAAAGATGTGACACGTAGGTTAATACTCTATTGAAGCTACAACAAGATATACGATAAATTGATCCTCCGCAAATGTCGAGTTGGATAAGAGTTAGAACAATGCCCACATAGGTGCGAGCTCAATTTCAGGTTGTTGTGCAAGTGGACTTTTGGAGTCTTGTGCTCTTTCTTGGCTTGGCCATATTATGTGATGTTAAGTGTACATCCAATACATTGGTAGCGTTGAAGCTACAACATGATATAAGACAAATAGGTATAATTTATGCAAGAAATTGAAAAAGGAGCCTTATTATAAGAAGAAGATTAAAAAAAAAATCAACTCTTGCATCACCATCAATAATTAAGAAAACTCTTCAACTTACTACTAATAGTATAATGTCCCAACTAAAAGCTGAAGTAGTAATGTTAAGCAGTTTAAAGTTAACAATGCTTTGGAGCTCTTGCCAAATAGTTATCCATATATGTTGATTGTGTTATAGAAAAGAAAAGAAAGTGGAACGTACTTCAAGAATCATGCTTACATTTGCACATTTTATTTTTAGTAATGTATTTATGAATGACAAGGATTTCACACATCCGTCCCAATGAGGTTTCTCACACCTACTCCACCATATGTCTGATGCTTTTCAATTGTATTTTTTAAGCATTTCCAAACAGAAAAAAGTTTATCTTCATGGCGATTACCAACCATTAGGAAGTCCTCGCCTGCCCACACATGTATTTCAAAAACATAGTTGTAGGGATGTCTATTTGGCAAAAAAAACTCAATGTTCATTGGAGAGAGAAAATAATAAGGTCCTTATTCCATTTCACATAGAAAAGTGATGTCCCCCATGCGGAAGATGACTTGGCTTAAAAAATGTTGACATGGGATATGGCATGGAGAACTCCTCAACATCTCCATAATTCCTAGGGCCCCTATCTATTAGGAGCCTTTGAAATTCTTTGGGGGGGGGAGGGCTGATGAAGGGGATAAGTGTGAATCAACATCAATGTCACTATTTGGACCGCTTTTGTGTGAAAATACCCTAAGTATTGGGATGACATAAAAAGTCTTGCAATTGATAAGGGCATTATAAATGAGCAACAAAAATGACTCAAAAAACTAAGCACGAACTCTCTCGTGCTTTTTTTTTTTAAAATCAACTACACACTATTTGGTATGGACAAAATTTACAAAATGTATAGAAGACTAGGACCCTCCTCATAAAGCACATCTAAAAAGACAAATTAGGAAGGGCGAGCCCAATGTTTGGTTTTGAAGTAATAAATGCCTATCTCTACCTATTAATATAGATTGATGCTGCTATATTTCATTCTTGAAATCATTCTGTAATGTGGAACTACTATGCGGTTTTACTCACATTGTTGAGACAATGTTGAAGGTGTCGAAGACCGTCTATAGAAATACATGTATTGTCGAGTCGAATCAATTGTCATGGGTTATCAAATAATGACTGAAGCAGATTTGATAGTGGAGTCTTATCCACTATATATTTCAGATCTAGTCCCTTAACTCCATGTGGCACTCGCCAGGTGGATTACGACACATTCCATTAGGGTTGTGCCATCAACAACTATAATTAGATCATTATATTAGTTCATTTTATTGTTATCAACAATCAACAAGTTCAGTAACCGTTGTTCATTAGAAGTATTCATTCTTTTTCTTCTCATCTTTGTTCCACCATAGGCGTAGACTGATCATTAATAAGCTATCCCCATTACAACTTGTGTAAGAGTGGAATTTATAGTAGAATAAATTGCACTATTATTCTAATGCAATCAGAGTAGACAATGGATGTATTTTTCATCATCTAGCAATACATATTGCATTCGACAATTCAACACATGGCTTGTCTTATTCTACTGTTTCTGTTATTCATTATATTATGATCTGAGTTTTGATAATTGGCAATGAAGTAATCTTTCTCTGTCGTTCATTTTCTGCACTTGTGAAAGATAGTAATATTGTATTTATGATAATATCAAAAGAATTCTGTTATTACATTAACTATTGTTTCTGCTATTGACTATCGTACTATTGGTATCGAATAGTCATTCAAACTATCATTTTTGAATAGGTATTCGACTAATATACAACTTCTTCTTCTTTTCGACAAATGCTAGGTTTTAAAAAGTATAATAACGACAAAAACACCTCTTGCAAGAGGGAAAGTAGTCCAAATTTTAAGTTTTAACAAAAAGTGTATATAAAGTTTGCACATGATAATGTGAGGCCTCCATCATGAGTGGTGTTTGATCACTAGTGAAAACTAGGCTAATTTGTAATCTCCATATGCTAGATAACATTATACTCCTGAAAAGTTCAAAACTGAGGATCGAATTTTATCCCTAGTGTTGAAATCTCCAAGAAGTAAAGCTTCCAAGTTAAGGGAAATAAGGGAGGGGAGAAAGACAAGGATGAAACATGTACATATTTGCACTAACACATATATGGAAGTAAGTATCCAACAAGATTTGTCATAAAATAGTGTGCAAGTAAAACTCAATGGCATACCATGTTAGTTACTTCATTTCACTAAGATTGACAAGACACATTCTATTCATGTATTCGCAATATTATAAGATCCATCCATTTTTATTCATTTTTAACTCTATGATGTAATGTAAAGGCACAATATAACAATATGTCATATATTCTTGAATCTCCAAAAGCCTCCAACTCCATACTTGAAACACAATTTCAACCATATGAATGATGAATGCTTGGCATTATCAAATTATGTTGTAAAATGTGTAAGCAGATGTAATAGTATACTTCAAGTGACAATGCTTTGCTATTTTAAAATTCATTTTGATTTCAAGAACAATAGTGCACCTCATATCCGTAGATTATGAAAGCTTTTCACAAGCTACTTTTTTTTATATCTAAATTTGAAACTAAAACATAAAAAAGTAATCTAAAATAAATCATACTACATAATGTCTATATTTTCAAGAGGTTTTGTAAGTGAAAAAATCATGACTTTGTTATAGTGGAACTAAAGAATTGATAAAAAAATGTACTTTGTGGATCGCATGAGATTGTGGCGGTTGTGGGATCTTTGAAAATATAAATGTTAGTATTGCTCTCGTGATGTCACTTTCATACAAATGAAAAGTCGCATTAAGGGATAAGATGATGTGTTATCACAACCTCGTTCCACTTACTTTTCATATTTGGAATATGTATCCAAACATGTATACAAATACGTGAAAAAATTGGATGACATGCATTCTTGTAACAAAAATAGACTTTCTATTCTTTATTTTATGACACCTCTAGTGTATGATCCACCTTTTTTTCTTATAAAAAAATTTAAGATCTTAGAATTAATATACAATATATACACACTTATACTCTCTATTTGATAAGACTTTTATATTCCATAAACGTTCACTCATAATAAAATTTTCCATATAATTGTAATGTGCTTGCATCCTTTTTATCCCAAGTATGAAGCATATCTTGCAATTCAATGCTAACATTGTTGATATTATTGCAACATTGATAACCTAAAAATCGAATGTCGCATATTTGAATTGAATAAAAGATTTGACTTAAGCTTGAAGGTTGTTTCAATTGCCTATACCTATGTAGCAATATAGGTGAACTTTGTAATTGCTTTCATCCACCCATTAATTTTCTTCTTGAATTTGTTTGAAGTTTCTCTTGAAAGAGAGTTCTATTTTACATAAAAATCAAAATGAATGTATCTCTTGAATGATTTTTTTTCCCACGCCCTAAAACTCAAACCCCAAAGCTTTTCTTTGGTGCTTTTTTCACAAATAATATCATTATATAGGTCTAGTTTTCATATGCACAATTTCATAAGTCTTTAGTCAATTGACAAGGTCAAGTGCTAAGAACAAAGGCAGTGCAAAATGAAGATACATTCTATGACTTTCAACAACCATCGATAAATGATGTTGTGACATTTCATCATATTTTATGTAGCATTCAATCTTCCAATCATGATGTTTCTTCTCCAGAAATTGTAGCTACAGCTATAGAAGCCGAGCAGCCGACAGTGTAAAAATTACAGCAAATAAGGATCCTAAAACACTTGAAATGATGAGGGAAACAATAGATTATGATTTCATAAGATTAGCACAAGTTGAACCATCAAAATCCATCAAAAATCTATGCTTGAACCTCACTAAATGGCCCAAATCCTTGAAGAAGGCTTCACACGTGTGAAAGTACGGCCTCCCACAGTCTGAGTACTGTACACCAGACCTACATTCAATCCTATAATCATTAGTAATCACAAGTACTCAAACAATTATGAACATAGAGAGCAATTGCACCATTATGAGAGAAAAAACATGAAATTGCTTGATTGATTTTGGTGAGATATCATCACCTATATATACATGATCCATCACGATTTTGGGCAGGTATGAGTAGCCCTAAACCTATCCCTAATGCTAATTTTGGTGGATCTTTCATCCCTACCAAGTTAGGGTTGGAATCTTGGAGATCCCTCAACAATGCAAAAATTACCAAAAATAGCTCCTATTTTTTCTCCCTTGTATCTAAGCATAATTTGGACTCATTCCAAAGGTTCTAACACTTAGGTCTACTTGAGAACATCCTTATGAATGGAATCCTATGCTATTTGGCACGTGTGACAAGCCACATCATGACCATCTAACTATTTACAAGTCATATGACCAAAACTAGTCAAGCTAGAATTGTGAATTTTTAACAGACAGTACCTATCACGAGACCAGACCAAGCTAGCTCGAACAGACAATTTCAAGAAGAAGTACCATCGCAATCTGGTCAACCGACTGTCTGAAGATCCTCGCAGATCCGAACAGTTCCTGTCTTTCTGGACTTCATTAGAAGATCCAGAGACCCTATTGAAGCAATTAACTCTAAGGATGTTGTGAAGTGGCAAGAAGCTATGGAAAGTGAGTACAACTCACTTTTTGATGAACGAGACCTGGGGACATTGGTGAACTTCCCCACTCACAAGAGTGTTATCAACAACAAGTGGATCTTCAAGAAGAAGATCAACTTTTATGGTTCCATTGCAAAATGGAAAGCACGGTTGGTGGCTAAAGGATTCACTCAAGTCCAAGAAGTGGATTATCAAGAAATTTACAGTCATGTTGTCAAAATGCAGTCAATCAGGACTATGATCGCGTTAGTAGTTGCGGAAGACCTTGAGATGCATCAGATGGATGTCAAGCCAACATTTCTCAACGGCTACGTCGAAGAGAAGTTGTATACCTTCCAGCCGGAAGGTTTCAAAGTCAAAGGCCAAGAGCACAAAGTGTGCAAGATGCACAAAGTGATCTATGGCTTGGAACATGCCACAAGGGCTTGGTTCGAAAGAATCAATGGTTATCTTGTTCAATTGGGTTATTCAATCAATTCAGCTGACTGTAATGTTTATTTTAAGCATATAGGTGTCCATTCAATTCACATAGCTCTTTATTTAGATGATGCATTTATTCTATCTAACGACACTTCTTTACTGCACACTACTAAGAGTGATCTGTCAAAAGAATTTGACATGACTGATCTAGGCGATGTTCATTCTTTGCTATGAGTTCACATTACTATAAATAGACTTCAAAAGAAGATCTATCTTAGTCAGCAGATATATCTAGAAGATATTCTAGAAAAATTTCATATGTCTGATTGCAAACCGATTGACACACTAATGGATCCAAGTATAGTATTGACTAAACCTTCTTGTGTTGATTTTGAACATGAAGTACTCAACTTAGGGAAGTACCCTTATCATTCACTTATAGGGTCTTTAATGTATGCCATGTTGTGCACCAGACCAGATCTAGCATACATTGTTAGCATGTTAAGTCAATACATGTCTATTCCTAGGATCTCTCATTGGAAAGCATTAAAGAGAGTAATGAAGTACATTCAAGGAAGTCTAGATCACATTTTATATTATGATGGAAATGATATCCCCCACTCGTCCCCTATGATTCTACTCCAACTCAGATTGGAGAGGGACAGTCTCTATCAGAAAATCTATCTCCGGGTTCTATTTCTATCTAGTAGAGGGGACCGATTTCGTGGAATTCAAGAAAGCAGAAATCAGTCACGCTTTCTTCAACCGAGGCAGAGTACATCACAGCATGTCAAGCTTCAAAAGAAGCTATATGGATCATGTTGTTACTTCTCGACTTACATCACACTCAGTTTCAGCCAACCACCATTCTGTGTGACAAATTGAGCTCTATTTCACTGTCTCTGAATCTCATATTTCATGGCAAGTCTAAGCACATAGAAATCCAGTATCATTTCATTTGGGAAAAGGTTTTTTTCAGGACAACTGATTCTTCAATACTGCTGTAGAAATGGTTGCAGACATATTCGCCAAAGCGCTTCCCAGGATCACATCGCAGCATGTCAAGCTTCAAAAGAAGCTACATGGATCAGGTTGTTACTTATTGACTTACATCACACTCAGTTTTCAGCCAACCACCATTATGTGTGACAATTTGAGCTGTATTTCACTATCTTTGAATCCCAGATTTCATGGCAAGTATAAGCACATAGAAATCAAGTATCAATTCATTCGGGAAAAAGTTTCTTCAGGACAAGTGATTCTTCAATACAGTCCCACAATAGAAATGGTTGCAGACATATTCGCCAAAGTGCTTCCCAGGATCACATCGCAGCATGTCAAGCTTCAAAAGAAGCTACATGGATCAGGTTGTTACTTATCGACTTACATCACACTCAGTTTCAGCCAACCACCATTATGGGTGACAATTTGAGCTATATTTCACTATCTTTGAATCCCATATTTCATGGCAAGTATAAGCACATAGAAATCAGTATCATTTCATTTGGAAAAAAGTTTTTTTCAGGACAAGTGATTCTTCAATACTGCTCCACAATAGAAATATTTGCAGACATACTCACCAAAGCGCTTCCCAAGATCAAGCATAAAAAGTCTTTCAGCATGCTAAATCTGACGAAGACACCAAGGCACCAACAATGACCTTAAGGGGGACTGTTGGAAATTAAGTCCACGGTTTTCTCCTTGGTAAATACTATTTTTT
>MU834756.1:0-44498 GCA_029204225.1 Diphasiastrum complanatum
TGTGCATCCAAAGGTTCTTAGAAAGTTGACACTCGGCCTCCTCTTGAATAGCATCTCAAAAGGTGTCCGTCCATCCAAAATAGCACTCGGCCACCTATTGCACAAGAAATTGGCACACAACAAAGCTTGATCCCAAAATGGTTTATCAAGATTAGCACTTAACCTCATGGATTTAGCACTTTCACATAAAATCCTATTCTTCCTTTCAGCCACTCCATTTTGTTGTGGGGTCCTTGGTGTTGTATACTCCCTCTTGATCCCATGCTCAGCACAAAAGGCCTTGAGCTTGGTAGATATGTACTCACCACCATTGTCACTCCTTAAGCACTTGATCCTTGTGGAAAATTGGTTCTCCCTTGCATTATTGAATCTAACAAAGACATCATACACTTCATCTTTGCTCTTTAGTAGATAGATCCAACAAAATCTACTATAATCATCAATGAAAGCTACATGCATCTTAGCTCCACTATTGCTAAATTGTAGTAATTCCATGAATATCTAAATGTATAGGTTGAAAAGGCTTTGTAGATCTAGTATAAGGTAGTCTATGTGACTTTGACAAAGCACAAGACTCACAAACATGATTGATACTTTTTAAGAAACTTGGAAGACCTATTACAATTTGCTTTCTAGCCATTACCTCCAATGGCTTGAAGTTGAGGTGTCCCATCCTTTTATGCCAAACCTCTTGAATAGGTATTTGCTCTCTTGCAACACATCCAACTTGGTTAGCAATAACACAAGTATCTAGTTAGAACAACTTCCCTTGCCTTTTACATTTTCCAATCAAGATATACTTCCTTTTGATCATACAAGCATCTCCATCAAACTCAACTTTGAGGCCTTTACTTAGCAATGGACTCACACTAAGTAGTTTCCTGATAATAGATGGAATGAACATTCCTATTTGTAGAGAGAGAAATAGGAAGTGTGCCAATCCCTTTGATTGCACACTCACCATCATTGGCCATGTAGATCACCCTCTATCATCTCCATATGCCAACACAGAAGTGAAGTACTCTTTGTGACAAGTCATGTGTGAACTTGCTCCACTATCAATCCACCATGGATCTAGATCTCCATCATTAGCAAGCATACATTAAGACATCACAAAAGCATCATCATTTGCATCTTGAACATCCAAACCTTCCTCATCAAGAGTAAGATTACCTTGCTTGTCTCCTTGATCTCTCTTCTTCTTGTAGCACTCACTTGTAAAGTGTCCTCTTATGTCACAATAGAAGCACTTGATCTTCAATCTGTCCTTCTTTTTTCCATTTGAAGAAGCATCCACTTGATCTTGCCCTTTAGACCATTTACTTTTGTTTTTTCCCTTGAACTTGCCTTTGATGAACATAGCCTCCTCTCCAACTTGAGATGTTGATGAAGATCCACCTCTTGCTTGTAGTCGACACACAACCCTACCAATCTTGTTAAGAACTTTGAAAGGACTGCTAAAATGTGGAGATAACTTCGGAGATTTCCTGTTCAAAGTGTCTTAGATTCTTTTGGGATTATAAGATATACCCAATCACCAATCTCAAATTGTTTTGGAGAGCAGCTTCAGTTAGCATAGAATTGGTCTCTATTCTGAGCCGATCTAAAGCTTTCCCTAGCCATGTGCAACATTTTCTGCATATCATGCAAGAAATCTGCTGCAACTTGTACCTTGAGACCTTTGAGTCCAACGAAGATAGGGGAATGAGGCTGAAAGTCGTACAAGAGCATAAAAGGACTAAAACCAGTGGCAAAATGCTTCATACTATTGTACGCAAACTCAACAATTGGGAGGTACTTTTTCCAATCTAATCGTCACCTCAAAACATATGCGCGAATCTTCCATCGACTGGTTGGCACATTCAGTCTGACATCGGTTTCTGGGTGATCTGTAGATGATAGACTTAAAGTAGTTTCCAGTCTCTCAAAGATTGCCTACCAGAACTTGCTAGTGAACTTGGAATCACAATCACTAACAATATCGGTTAGCAAACCATACAACCTGAACAACTTTTTAACGAAGAGTTGAGCATGTTTTGAAGCTTTGACAGTGATTTTTGTTGGAATATTTTGGTAAGCCTATCAACTACTACCCAAATGGCATCATGATCCTTCCCAAACTTAGGAAATCCGACCACAAAATCCATGAAAATACTTTTCCACTTCTTGTTGGGAATTTTCATTCCGGCCACTTTCTTGAATTATAATTTCATGTCAAAGCATTATGAAGAGCATCAAAATCCATGAAAATACTTTTCCACTACATGAGAAAATACTTTCACGCTACATGAAAAAATACTTTCCTAGCCACTTTGAGTCTTTTTGCTTTATTTACTTGGCACTGTTCACACTTTTGAATATATGCCTCGACATGACCTTTCATTTTTGGCCACTAAAATTATCTTTTAACATGGTCAAGTTGTTGGAAATTAAGTCCACAGTTGTCTCCTTGGTGATACTATTTCTATTTCAAGATTCTCCTTGCACATTTTTTTATCAATGATCTAGGGTCAAATGCAACCTCTTTTGGGTTCTATGCCTGCTCATCTGATACCTGTAGGAATCATAACTTTTTATGTTTTGCTATTTTGCAAAATTACTCTCATTTTGTGTGCAGAACAATGCATGGTAAAATACACGGGCTTCTGCTACCAGTTTGACAAGCTGCAATTTTTACATAGAGTCGAATCAGCCAAAGTATTTGAAAGTCGACTTCATCAACTTTTTGACTAATCTACATCAAAGGGTATCCATTCCCGGCTAACTCTACATTTGAATGTCAAAGCATTATGAAGAGCATCAAAGACTTGATTACCCTCAACTTCTTAAACAATCAAGTCACTCAACACCGAAGTCTCCGACTTCTTCAACAACTTCGTTCAATCAACCGAAGTGTCTGACTTCTTCTAAAAATTCCTTCATTAACCGAAGTGTTTGACTTCTTGCATCGTTCGAAGTGTCAGAAGTCTTTGACTTCGTCAACAACTTCGTTCATCAAGCAAAGTGCGCGACTTCATCGACAACTTCAAGAAAGTGATTATCTCCAAACAGTCTGCAGAACTGAACTAATTGTCACCCAATTCACAATTTTTTGACAATAACTTCTTTTCAATTATTTCAAAGAAGTAAACTTTTGTCGGCTTTTTTCATTTTTCCCAGAATGCGACAAAACAGTCACTTCAGCAAATATATGCAAAATCTAGGATGAGTTCCTTGTCTTTGCAGGATGGTGATGAGAAAGCCAATTTCTCAATCGAGGGCAAAAAGAAGACCAATGGAAAGAAGAAGCATCCAAAGGAGGCCAAAGAAGAGGATGATGCATCAAGCTCAAAGGACAAGTCAAAGCAAAAATGCTTCTTTTGTGGAAAGAAGGGGCATTATGCATCTGAATGCTACAAGAGGCTAAGAGCACAAGTGGAGGAGGACAAAAAAGGAAACCTTGCAAAGGAGGAGGAGGAGGAGGAGGAGGAGGTGGAGGATGAAGTAGATGTATTCTTGATGGCATCTACATCCTCACCAACAAGCAATAGCAATTCAAGAGACAATTGGTGCATCGACAGTGGGGCTAGCTCCCACATGTCTTGTCAAAAGGAGTTTTTCTCAACCTTACACTCATTCAATGATGCTAAAAAGTTTGTCTTTATTTCAAATGATGAAGAGTGTAGGATAGATGGTGTTGGCACCATCTCTTTGTGTCTAGAATCCTCAAAATGCATGGATCTAGAAAATGTCCTTTATGTACCATCAATCACCAAGAATATGCTTAGTGTTAGTCTACTCTTAGAAAGTGGTTTGGATGGCAACTTTAAGCATGGAGTTTGCTTCATCTTGAAGAATGATGTTTGCATTGCAAAGGGATTTAAATATGGAAGATTGTTTAAGTTGGAAGCTAGTGTTTCTTTTGAAAGAATGAGCTTGGCAAAGGAGGAGATCACTCAAGAGGAGATCTTGGCAAAGTGTGATGTTGCTTGCATTGAGGAGGAGCATCAAAAGGAGGAAGATCTTGAGGATCAGCCTCAAAGCATGAGAGTTCCAAGGGAGTCCTCAATGATAATGGCCGAGTCATCAAAGTGCATGCAAATTGTCCATTCAAGTGTGCATCTTGCAAGGGTGGTGAGCATTGGAGAGTCTACTATCTTTGAGTACTTGTTAGATAGTATTAGTAGACATGGAGTGACTTGTTGCTTATCTTTAAGATCTATGGTGTTTAGTACTCTCTATGACAAGACAATGAAATTAGATGCTTTCAAATCTCCATTTGTTGTTGATAAAGCAATTTCATTGGATAACTATTTTTGTAATAGTTTGAATAGTGTCATAAAAGATGAAACATCATTTGTATTGGAAATCTTTGGGTCCACATACTTTTAGCATGATCATTCCAATGTAAGGACCAAATATTATCCTATTTCAATGATAGGAATAATGGTAGTGTTTTGCTCTTCATGTAGAGATTGTAGAATCTACTTGTTTTCCATCAAAGAAGTTGTCAATGGTGGAAATGTGATCTTTCAAAAGTGGAAGATTTGTAAACTTGAAGAAGCACCTTTTAATGAACACCTTATTCAATTCATTGATGGTTTGGAGTCAAGTCAAGTGGAGGAGCAACCTCAAGACCCAAGGACTCCAAGAAGAACCTTGAGTATCAAGATGGAGCCATCAAGGATCAATCATATGGATCAAGCAAGGCAATTTGTCTTTGGCAACATTATTTATGCACTTAAAATTTTAATTGATGTACCTTCAAGTGCACAAAGTGCCTTGGAATCCATGTCTTGGCATGATGTATAGTTTTTGAAGGGTGCTACATGTATATAGACACATTTATGGAACATCTTGTAAGGGATCCTCTAAGAGGTGGTGAAAGATCCTTCATGGACATCATTCTCTATTGGAGTCTCAAAAGTTCCTTGTTTGTAGCTGGATTTTTTAGACACTTCTAAAAGCTCTCATTCATTTATCAAGAGAGTTGTAAATAGGTCAAGCTAAATTTGAGGAGGAGTGTGAAGAATTGCCAAAAATTGGCAAATCTAGCTTGATCAAAGACCATGTAGAACATTTTAAATATTGTGTATAATTGGGTTCCACACATGTAAGGCCAAGATGCCACGTGACAAACCACTCCTAATGTAGGTTAGATCAAGTCAAAAGAGTTGGTCATGTCTATTTGGTGGTCATCCCTATTTTATAGGACCTACACCTAAGTTTAAGGTGAAAATTTGACCAACTAGCTACCTACCAAGCATAACTCTAGGATCTAGGCTAGGGTTTCATTTTAGGTCAAGGAGAGTGAGTTAACTTCCTTATTACATGCTGGAAATCCACCTAACTTCAAGAAGGAAGTCGAATTTGCTATGTATTCCCTCTCTCCATAGTGAGAAGATAGAAAAATTTTGGAGCTCGTTGGCAATCTCAAGCTAGTTCACTATGTACATTGAGTTTTTGTGATCCAAATGAAACCAAATTAATTTCTACTTGTTTCTTAGGTTGAAGGCCGTACGACAGCCTGTAGTACACATGTGTGGGCTTTGATTTCAATGTTTATCAATGCTTTTGATTGTTAATGCTTGTTGTTTGTCAAATTGCCAATCTAGATCAACTTTTTTGTGTCTAGTTTTTAGAATAACCTTTTGCAACTAATCTTGCTTTATGTTTGTAAACACTCCCATTTGCATTCAACTTAAGCTTGAAGACCCACTTGCATCCTATTACATTCCTTTGAGGTCTCTCAACAAGCAACCAAGTTTCATTCTCAATCAAGGCATCATACTCATCCAACATAGCTTTATACCATTCTTTGGAGTTCAATGCATCTTCAACATTAGATGGTTCCTCAAAACTAGATAAAGCATAAGAAGTGGATGAGATACCCTCAACTTGCTGTCCTTTGCCTTGATATGTGAGCCTTGATGGCTCCACTTTTACCCTTGAAGATCTCCTTGGTGTGATAGGTGGGTTTGGTGCTTGCTCCTCCATGAGCTCCTCCTCAAAACCAAGATCTTGCTCCTCAGCCATCTTCTTCTTGATTGTAAGAGTACTTGAGCCTTCTTCAAGCATATGCAGAGTTAGGAAACACCTTATGTGCCTTGGATAAGGCACAAGCTTCACAAACCTTGTCTTCCTTCCCAATAGACCTTGGTAGGCCTAAAGCATACTCCTCCTTGATCATAGCCTCCATGGAACCCGAGTTGACATGTCCAAGTCTTTTGTGCCATAAAGTAAAGGTAGATATCCTGCTCTTCTCGGCCAACATGAAAACATTAGTATCCACAAATGCATCCAACTTATAAAGTTTGCCAAGTCTAGTGCCCTTAGCCACTATCTTACCCTTCTTCTTGATGAAACATTCATTTGAAGCAAAGTCAACATTGAAACCATTGTCTACTATTTGGCCAACACTTAGTAGATTCTTTGTTATTGTAGGAATGTACAAAACACCTTCTATGTTGATCTTTTTGGAAGATTCTAAGCAAAGGGGAATGCTACCAGCTTCTTCAATCTTACAAGCTTCATCATTTGCTGTATAGATAGACTTTCTCGGTCCATCATAAGATAAGAGAAAAGAGAAAAACTCCCTTTTACTAGTCACGTGTGAACTAGCACCCGAGTCAATCCAACAAGGATCTTCTCCTTTGAAGCTTGTTGAAGAAAATATGGACATCATGAGAGAGTCCTCATGTGAACTCTCCTCCTCCTCCTCTTTGCTCATGTTGGCTTGGCTTTGATCTTGCTTCCTCTTGAAGCATTCCGAGGCATAATGCCCCATCTTGCTACAATAGTAGCACTTCACCTTTGATTTATCCTTCTTGACTTTAGTGGTTGATGGAGATGTCTTTGAGGGCCCTTCTTGATCCTCAAGCTTTGTAGACTTCTTGAATGTTGATCCTTTGCCTTTGGACTTGCCTTTGCCTTTGGTGAAGAGAGCTTGGTCATCTCCACCTTGGATGGGAAGCTTGTCCATCCTCTCTTGCATTTGGCTCCTTCTTGATTCCCCGGCCATGAGTGTGCCTTGGAGTTCTTCAAGTATGGGTAGCTTACCCATAATTGCATATCCCTGAACCAAATTGTCAAATTCAAAGCTTAGTCCATTCAATATGAGTTGAACAAGCTCTTCATCCTTGATCCTATGAAGGCTAGCTCTTTGTTCAATTCCTTTACTCTTAGGGCAAAAGTATGTGCACTCTCTCCTTTCTTTTGATAGCTTCTATAGATTTGATTTTTCAAAGCTAACATTCTAGTTTTGTTATTGGATTCATAGACCTTTTGCAAAGTCTCCCAAGCATCCTGAGCCGAAGTGCAATCTCCTACCTCTCTTAAGAGTTCATTTGCAACATTCATTTTTATGCAATGTAGTGCAACATTGCACCTCTTGATGTATTTGGCTTTTTCTTGAGGATGAATAGGTTCACCCTCCTTACCATTTACAATTTCCATCAGATCTTGCATGATCATGATGGATTCCATTCTAACTTTCCATATGGAATAGTTAGTTTTGTTGAGCCTTTCATTAGTATCCAAAAGATATGCATTTATAGATGCCATCTAGTCTCCTAATCAAGGACTTGACACAAATGAAGGTTACCTCTATTGATTTGATTGAAGATCTACCTTATCCCACTTCTTAGGTACCTGAAAAGATCAGTAATAGACTTCCTATAAAGATCTAAGAATGATCTCTAACAAAATCAAATCATAGAATACTAGAAACAATGCACTTGCTTGATTGAAGTAGACAATACTAGTAGAATTTCCCCTCTTTCTATAAAGAACATTAAAGCTTCCAAATGATCTGATCAAGAGTGAATTTCAGCAACCTAATATACTTCCAAAATCACTTGTAAAAGATCTAAATGGAACTTAATGAGGATGCAACACAATCTACTATCCAATCACAAGCAAAAAATGATCAAAATTGATGAAAAATTGATCTAATTTGGTGCATAAGTCAAGCAATGGTTGGACTGAACCTAAATCACTTTAGGAGGTGTCCATTACACCTTAGAACAGCCTTGAAGAGTCCCCAAAACTCTGATCTTCCCTCTCCTTGAATGCTAGAAAGCCTCCTCTATGAAATCACCTCCAAAACTCGCTTAGAAATCAATGCTTGGAGCAAGCAAAACTTGCTATCTTGGTAATGTGAATTGAATTCAACTTTGCTTCTGGTTTTAGACACCTAAACACCTGAAATGAAGTCACACAACACCAATCTCCAATGTATTTGACTCACTTTGAGTTCTAGAATCAATGCTAGATGCTAAAATCCAATCTACACAAGATTTAGATCAAAAATTGTGATCAAATTGAATGGAAACCAAGGATTTAGCTCATTTCAGCCTTTAGGCTCTGATACCATGTAAAAATTACAGCAAATAAGGATCCTAAAACACTTGAAATGATGAGGGAAACAATAGATTATGATTTCATAAGATTAGCACAAGTTGAACCATCAAATCCATCAAAAATCTATGCTTGAACCTCACTAAATGGCCCAAATCCTTGAAGAAGGCTTCACACGTGTGAAGGTACGGCCTCCCACAGTCTGAGTACTGTACACCAGACCTACATTCAATGCTATAATCATTAGTAATCTCAAGTACTCAAACAATTATGAACATAGAGAGCAATTGCACCATTATGAGAGAAAAATCCTGAAATTGCTTGATTCATTTTGGTGAGATATCATCACCTATATATACATGATCCATCACGGTTTTGGGAAGGTATAAGTAGCCCTAAACATATCCCTAATGCTAATTTTGGTGGATCTTTCATCCCTACCAAGTTAGAGTTGGAATCTTGAAGATCCCTCAACAATGCAAAAATTACCAGAAATAGCTCCTATTTTTTCTCCCTTGTATCTAAGCATAATTTGGACTCAATCCAAAGGTTCTAACACTTAGGTCTACTTGAGAACATCCTTATGAATGGAATCCTATGCTATTTGGCACGTGTGACAAGCCACATCATGACCATCTAACTATTTACAAGTCATATGACCAAAACCAAGCTAGAATTGTGAATTTTTAACATGCATCAGGTAAGAATATATTTGTGTTCAAATAATACTTAGTATTTGTATTCAATACTTTGAAGCTCGCCACTGGTTTTGTATTTTTTTTAATGACGACTTTGTATCATCTTCATTTGGACATTCTTATTGACTTGGCACCTTTACAGAAAAGAGGAGTCAAATGATCATCAATATTTGCTGAGGACCATCTACATTATAGAATTGAGAGAAAGAAGAATTTGGATCTGTGGATAGATGGGTCTTTGTATCCTGAAGATCCTAGTATCCTAAAACATCCTATCTTCTCCTCAATAACTCAACTAGTTGTTTGGATCTACAATGGGCATAATGGTTTATTAGGATATTGTGAAAGATTGAAAAATTATGCAAATACATTTTTAATGAAAAGAGGATTAAGCGTTTGGAGAGTCACATCATATCTATGTCCTCCTACAATAGAGAGAGAGAGAGAGAGAGAGAGAGAGAGAGAGAGAGAGAGAGAGAGAGAGAGAGAGAGAGAGAGAGAGAGAGAGAGAGAGAGAGAGAGAGAGAGAGAGAGAGTGGAATATATTTGTTAAGAGACACCTTCCCTTTTGAGCATAGGTGGTGCTTGCAAAGTCTAAAAACTATTCGGAAAACTCATACCTGGATGATTGTAGAAGTGACTTCTTGTGAGGATGTCATGTTAGTCCCTCGAGTGCTCTTGCCTTCTTTAGACTCAAATCATTTATAACGTTATTGTCAGATATTGTGAAAACAATATAAGCATGTTAAGGAAAGCCTACTACTCATTGCTTATATAAGTCCGAAGCGAATGGTTTAATTTGCATACCTATGCAAACGCTTATAGCTTTATGGTTCGAAACCGAACCTAATCGAAAATGAACATAATGGTAATATTTGATGCTACAAAGAGCGCAAGTTTTATTTGTTAGTGCTTAGACACAATAGTATTCCCTTTGAAATAGCAACCATTCAAAAGTATGAGAGCAAACAGGTTAAAGCATGAGATATACTAGTCATAATCAGAACATGCTAGTATCTGAGTTGTATCTTTTGTTTAATAGCATGATACTATAATGGCTTCATCTCTAGATTATGTATGTAACCTCTCGGTACTTATACTATCCTTTGAAGGATAGTAATGCCTATTGTACACTATAGTTATCAAACCAACCTTTCATAACTGTAGTTATCAAACTGTGTACAAAAGGAGTTTGAATACACACGACCATTCATAATGTAAGAAGTGCTTCATCGCTGGTCATTAAGAAGCTTTTGTCTCAACCCACAACATGTGATGCATACCTATATTATCATGCTTAAAAAGCATGTGGAAGGAAGCATTGGTTCATCACTGGGGAACAACTTACCATATATATCCATTTTCTGAGTACATAACTCAAGGAAAAACATTGCAAGTCCATCACTGGACAGCAACTCACATATCTTTAAAAAAACTTCTACAATGTTGAGCATGCTTCATCGTTGGACATTCGATAGTATTTACAAAAGAACGCCATACAAAAATATGTATGAACCTTCGCTAATGGACAGCAGATCCATACCATCACGTTTACCACCCAGAAAGCTGGATACCATTTGTGTGTAACAAAGAGATGAAAGCAATGATATGAAATGAGCAAAACCACATACCATAAAGTAGAAGCAGATGACTTCAAGCCAGGTGGGGCGCAATCTCTATCGTGAGAATATCTTCCAACCTTCTTCTCACCCTATAGTAGAGAAAACTCATTCGAGAACAAGTTATATATAGTGGTTCCGTAGGATGTATGGTGGAAGCTCTCTTTCAGCCAAAATTGGTGGGAAATTACTTTTTGAAAAGTGTCATACATGGATGGGTTGGCAACAAAGGCTAGGACCATCAAATCACATATGTTTATTTATAACTTGACCAAGGGTGGTAACTTCTGATAAAGAAGAGTCCATGAGAGAGAGAGAGAGAGAGAGAGAGAGAGAGAGAGAGAGAGAGAGAGAGAGAGAGAGAGAGAGAGAGAGAGAGAGAGAGAGAGAGAGAGAGAGAGAGAGAGAGAGAGTTGCAGCAAGACAATGTAGAACTTTGAACAAAATACGAGTCATTGAAAAAAATATTTTAGACATTAGAATTGAATCTAAACAAATGCAAGTAATATTGCATTCTATTCATTCTGAGAATTTTAACTTACTGAAATATGTGAAAATATTAAATAAGAAATCTAATAGCAAGAAATGAAAGCAACAATCTTGCGAGGATATTCAAAATCTCTCGAGAAGAGGTTACCAAAACAGAAGAATTCATGCTTTGAAGTAGGTATTTTGTAAATTATCTAAGATGCTTAATTGAATATGCTTATGAAGTTTGTTTTCTAATCTGATTTCTCTCGATGTAGATCTGCATTGGTTGCAGATCAAAATATCAGAGATAATGATTCAATCAGTAAGACATTGGGTTGTATATTAACAAGTAAATCAACTGCATCTATTTTGATGAATAATAAAAGTCCACGTATAAAGTCTAAAATTGCAGAGGGCTTGATGATGGACATACAAAAATTCTTAGATAAAACTATAATGCAAGGTGCTTGTGATTTTGTTGAGATAAGTAGGAAAGCATATGATACAAATTTTAAACTTATCAGTGAAGCATTTTAGCAAGTTTGTATTAGAAAGGTTCCTCTTCCAAGGTCATTTCATTTGAAGCATGAGAGAAGTAACTTAAATATAGGAATGCATAAGATTATAGGCACTCCATTTTATATCAAAGAGACATATCAAACTGAAGGAAAATCAATTTCCTAAAATGTATTAAATATAGTAGTTTTTCAGGAAAAACATTGCTATATTCTTGCCTTAGTTCATTAAATATCCTACTTTCAGGTGAGTTAACACTTAAGGGATTATCTATAGACACAATCAAAGGCAAATGTGATAAATCAATATTTAGACTCTGAACAACATGGTCATCAACATAAACTTTAGCTTTAAGAAAACAAAGATAAACTTTATTTCCAGATTCTTTCAAATATTGAACAACTTTTAAAGCAGAAACAACAAGATCTAAAAGTTGCTTTCATTGCCTTTTAGTTCAACAAATGAGCCATTATGCAAAAATGTGCAAAAAGGTTATACTATAGGTACATAGTCCTTTCTTAAGGACTCATTTTTGGAGTAAAACCACTCCTTTCTTAGAATTATATCAACACTATCTAAATTCATAACATGAAAATCCAGCAATTCAACGTAATCTTGAATACAATTAAGGAACAAGTTGGTACCAAGCTTGATGGTTACATGCACAATAGAAATGTTGACCATCAATAGGTTCAAAAGTATAATGAGATGAGAACCTATTTTTACATAGCCCATCCAATCTAGAACCCTCATTGGTGTCCTTATCTTTTGGATACAGTTCTAAATACAATTGAGCTGCTTCCACCATATCCACCCCTTTGAAATCATGAAATATCTTTATAAATTTCTCTAGATTGTCGAAGAAAACCTCGGGTTTATCTCCTTTCTTGAAAAAAATCGGCCTCACTGTGACATTGATGGAAGTAGGTGCAGGCCTGTTTATCATGCAAACAGATTCATACAACTGTTCAACAAAGGAGAAATCAAGGGCACGTTGGTTCATATAAAGGGAGGCTTGACGAACTCATACCAGCCCTAGACTAATGACTTTGCATGTTGGAATCGAAGCTTGCATGTCAGATTGGATTCATGCATGTCATGCCTCCTCATGTCAAATGTCTATGCATGCTCTTTTCTTGATCAGTAAGTCCTTGCATGTCATAAGAAACCACTTTTAATAAGATTCTCTAAGATCCAAAATTTGTTAACTTCTGGTCTATGTAAAGATCTAAGAATCCATCTTCCCAAAACCACTGTATATGTATTTGGCCTTGGGCCAATTGATCTTGCATAATTTGAAAGAAAAATCCTTCGGGAGGGGGGTGTCCCCATCTTGACCCCTTAGCAAGTCTCTTGAATGAATGATTATGTGATTGAATGTTAAATTTCCTCACTAAGTTTTGAGTTCTTTTTCAAGTTCTATTCAACAACATTTTTGTTGACTTGTTCTTTTTAAGTCACAACTTCTAAAGTCAGGACTTTAGAATTAGTAGACCTTCACTTCAAGTTCACAAGAAGTCAGGTCAAGCGCGTCGAACCGATACCTCAACTTAAACCAAGCTGATACTTGAGAGCAGATGGGCACACGCGAGTAAAAGCGGAATGTAGGTAGGTTGCTTCGGGCTCACTAAATCGATACCGCATGGAAGTAGAGAACGATAAGAGCTTTAAGCAAAAAAATTTAATCGTCGTCCATCTGTATATATAGTACAAATTCGAAATGATTGCATAAGTGGTGGTTTGGAATTCCGAGGTTCGGATTACGATGATGATTACTTCAAGATATTTAAAGGCTTGTCAATCAAATCCAATTAGATATCCATTGGTCATCAAAATGATTAGTCGATATGGCTAACGACAATTACAGTTAATTTCTACAAAACTATGGTCACATCTACAATTAATTTCTGAAATTGACAAGGTTATGTTATAAATATCTAACCTTTTTTTATATCCAATCGTTATAATTTCGAAAAATTCCAACGACCATTATTTCATCTAATAGCGAATTGACGTGCATATATTGCATGTGTAAACTAGAGAGGCTATTCTCCCATGCTGAACCGATATTGGACGGTAATATGAATGATTAGAGCTTCACTCAATAGATTCTTCTTAGCTTTGGATAGTATGAAGAGTCTACCAAATCAAGCTTTGATCATGCATAATGTCGTCGAATAATTTCGACAATTTTCACAAAACAAAATTCCTGCAATAGTGATTCGACGCGCGCAGTCCAAGTGGAAAATCACTTTCTTCTCCTAGGCATGTTGATCCGATATTTGAGACACACTGAAAATATATTGGAACACAATATGAACCATCAAAGCTTGTTTCGAAAGATTTTTTTTAGCTTTGGATGTATGAGAAATCTGTCGAAGCAAGCTTTGATGATTCATAATGCATTTCAATAGCGAATCAACGCGCATAGTCCAAGTTGAAAAATCTTTTTTTTTAGATGGGCATGCTGATTCGATATCTGATTCGCCATATTGGAGTATTTCATCAATGCGCGTCTATTTGATCCGTTGTGGTGAAGCACTTGTCCTCTCGCATGGAATCGATATCGGCTCTTTCAAAATGTTGCACCTTATGAAAATGTTCTGAATGAACAATTATCTCAAAAGAAAAAATTTCATCTTTACGGTGCTTAAATAGGACGAGAGACTGTAATAATTGCCCTCGTACACGTTTTTTATTGATGTCCATTTAATATTTGTTTAGTATTTGTTTAATGATGATTTGCAAAGGCTAGTGATAGACTATTTAATGTATTCCGACGTAAATACAAATTTTAGAGTCACGACTAATGATGATTCGGAGAATCCAGTGATAGACTATTTAATGTATTCCGGTGTAGGTACAAATTTGTCTCGCTCTGATTGGTAGATAAATATAGGTTGCGCTCCTCAATTCATTATTTGACAAATGTATGGCTGTGATCAACATGAATAGGCTATAAATATGGGCACCACTTTCCATATTTTAATTCCATGATCTTTTATTTAGAATTCCCATGTCATTTTGTTTTCTTTCTTTCTCACGATACCGAATCGACGCATGCCTTCACATACAATGCATGGTCGGATTCATTCAGGCATGCTGAAGCAATATCAGCCTCTTTTGACGTGTGCTCACAAAAAATTTCAGTCTCATCAAAACGATATCGGATCAACACGCACACTGTTGTTCAGTCCTTGACCGAAATCATTCAGTCGCATTGAACCAATATCATGTTCAATACGGCTAATTCCTCTATGTCTTCAGATAACAAACTTCTGAATTTTTTGAATGCTAGTGACATTCCATCTGAGAAATTAGAGTATTTTTCTAGTATTTTTTTTGCTCTCTTGGATATCGATAAGCTAGTTTATGAGAATCGTTATAATTTAATTTCTCTTCTTGATAATTTTTTGCAGATTATTAGTACTCTTGTTCAGAATATAGATAGTTTTTGTTTTGTTCATTTTCAGGACCTTGTGCATTCCCAAATATCCTCTAAAGATAAACACAATAGAAAGTACTCTAACTTGCATGACCATTTCAAAATAAATATATATTGTGGTATCCACAAAAGAATATGTCGCCTTCCAATAATGGGAATGGCTTTTGTCTTTTACATATCTGTTGAAATTCCAAATGATGATTCTGTTGAATCTTATACTGTTCCATTGACTGAACCATCTACATCTATTCCAGTTGATGTAGATGATGCAAATACTAATATAGGAGTTGAAGTTGAAGTATCTATGGCTTCAGATTATTTGAAAACTTTCTCTCATTCTATAATCCTCTCTGATTCTCTTCCATCTGCATCTTCTATTAATCAAAACTCTACTCGATATTTCCTTATATTTCATAAATAGTGAGAATGATATTTTATTTAATGATATAGAAGATATTTTGAATTTGAGAGACGATGAAATCCTCTCAATTTTTGCACAAAATTTATTAGAATTTTCTGACATTGTTGATTACACATATGATGACCTTGAAAGTGAGATAGATTATGATAAAGATGGCAATCGGAAATCTGGCAATGAGGCCTTGGAGGCCATGATTGAAAAATGTAAAGCCTATGAAAAAACTTTGCCTACAGAGGAGGAATTTTTGGAATTCCAAAAAAAAAATCCCCCAAGGACTCGATATATGCCCTGCGAAAATGTAGAGGCCATTGGAGGACATGACATTAGCAGAGCAAACGTCATTGAATACGATGATCATGATCTGGTACGTAGATAATATATTGGTATTGATATTATTCAGTTTTCTTATTTCAAACATTGTGTTAAATTATGAGTTTGTAGTGTTATGTATCATTCTAAATTTATTTTCTTTTCATTTACAGGATGCTATTGAAATAGATGCCCTTGGTATGAGACATGGAGACGTCCGAGGTATATCAGCTGGGAGAAAGGATGGGTCTCTATCTCATTATTTAAAAAAAAATTCAAAATAATGAGATTTTAATATATCATTCATCTTTTAATCCATATGCAGCCACTATCATTATGGCCATCAAATCATTATCAGTTTGTTTAGGAGACCATAAGTACGCAAGAGGAACATATAGAATAATTTTTGTGAAAAGGGATTTGGCAATTAAAATATTGGGTTATACTCCCAATGAGACTACAAAAAGATCATCTACAATGGCCCTTTATTTGAGTTATATTGATATGAGCAAAAGGAAAAATCTAGAATTTTTGAATCCATATGAAAGGAGATTATTCCTTCATGACAATACCATCCGTCTGAATCTTGAAGAGGATGACGATGATGATAAAACAATTTTCTGTAATAGATTTTTGATATATTACAAGGATCTCTCTTTTGTTATGAATTTGAATGCCTTGTGAAAGATTCAACTAGTTTCATCACATTTTGCAATATTTCCATATTTGGCATGTTGAGGCCAAAACTTGTTTTAGACTTAGAGGTTGATTTTTCAAAGTTCATTAGTCTGAATTTCATTTGAATAAACACTTTTTGAAAGTGTGAAAAAGATAGAATGCGAGTTTGAGTAGATTCAATTTGAATAACTTGGGTACATTGAATCTAGACCCAAAATTGGTAGGGTTAGCATTTTGGTGGGAAAGCCAAGTGGCCAAATAGGGTTTGGACCTGTTATAAAAGGATGTAACTCGTGGAGAGAGTCATCTTCTCTCTTCTCTATCTCATTTCATGCTTATACATGGTTCTCTTGGGTTCTACTATCCATTGGTGCACTATCTTGGTGATTGCTTGCAATTCTATGTGTAGAATGATCTATATTTGCTATTTTTGGATCCACACGTGTGAAATACAGTAGCTTGCTGGTTTTGTACAGACAGCAGCAGTACATAATCATTTCATTCAAGTTTTATTAGTGTTTGCATCTCAAATTGTGTGTAGATGCTGATTTTTCTACATTGGTAAAATTGGTAGTGTATTTCTCTTTCTAACCAAAGATCATTCAAGTAGATTGGATGTTAAGGATCTGAAATCTTTCACATGGTATCAGAGCTTGTGTTTCAGGTTATGAAGGAAGAAATCAGATCTATCAATGATTTGGTGAAGATATCAAGTCTAGAGCATGCTAGAGAGGATTCTAGACCAAAATCGGATTTTTTGCTTTTGTAGATTGGATCTTTTGTAGATCAAAATAATAAATAGGTCAATATACTTGCTCAATTCCATTTTTTGAATTTACATGCTGGATTTGGTCGATATGGCCTTAAGCAAACACCAAGGAGTTGGTATGCTAAGCTTAACACTTTTCTACTCTCTCAAGACTTTGTTATGAGTGAGTATGATCATTCACTTTATTATAGGTTTGCTGGAAATGATGTTACCATCTTGCTAATCTATGTGGATGATATCATCTTGAGTGGTGGAGACAATCAAGATGTGGAGGATATCAAGAATACTCTTAAGAAGGAGTTTGAGGTGCATGATCTTGGTAATTTGCATTACATTTTAGGAATAGAAGTCATTAGATCTTCTCAATCTACTTTCATTTGTCAAGAGAAGTATGCTAATTCTATTCTAGAAAGATTTCATATGGTAGATGCAAAAGCTATTGATACACCTATGGAGTCTCATGTAAAGCTTACTATAAGAGGTGATGAAAGATCCTTCAAGGACATTACTCTCTATAGAAAGCTAGTTGGTTCACTCATCTATCTAACCATTACTAGACCTGATCTAAGCTATTGTGTTGGAAGATTGAGTCAATTCATGCAAGATCCTAGTGAGGAGCATTGGAAGCTAGGAAAGCGAGTTTTGAGGTACATCATTTGAACTCGATATTTTGGCATATTGTATGAGGGATCATCACCTAATCCTTTTGGATTTTCAGATTCGGACTATGCTGGAGATGTAATGGATAGGAAATCCATTAGTTCTTATTGTATTTTCATAGGTGATGGAGCTATATCATGGATGTCAAAGAAACAAGCCACTATCTCATTGTCATCTAGTGAGGCCGAGTACAAAGCTCTTACACATTGCACAAAGGAGATGGTATGGATCAAAAGGATGATCAAGGATCTTCACTTACTGGATTTTTCAGAGAGCCCAATCATCTTTTGTGACAATCAATCAGCCCAAAGAATGGCATCCAATCCTATCTTTCATGCTACGAGCAAGCATATTGAGATACAATATCATTTTGTGAGGGAGCGAGTCATTGCAAAGGAGGTGGAGCTTCAACATGTGTCTTCAAGAAAATGTGTAGCTGATATCTTCACCAAAGCATTGAGAAAAGACTTGTTCATGAATCATAGGACTTCACTTGGAGTATTATCAAAGTCTATGCTAAAACTAGTTGAAGAGGGAGTGTGAAAGATTCAACAAGTTTTATCACATTTTGCAATATTTTCATATTTGGCATATTGAGGCCAAACCTTGTTTTAGACTTAGAGGTTGACTTTTCAAAGTTCATTAGTCTAAATTTCATTTGAATAAACACTTTTTGAAAGTTTGAGTAGATTCAATTTGAATAACTTGGGTACATTGAATGTAGACCCAAAATTGGTAGGGTTAGCATTTTGGTGGGAAAGCCAAGTGGCCAAATAGGGTTTGGACCTCCTATAAAAGGATGTAACTCGTAGATAGAGTCATCTTCTCTCTTCTCTATCTCATTTCATGCTTATACATGGTTCTCTTGGGTTCTACTATCCATTGGTGCACTATCTTGGTGATTGTTGCAATTCTATGTGTAGAATGATCTATATTTGTTATTTTTGGATTCACACGTGTGAAATACAGTAGCTTGCTGGTTTTGTATGTACAACAATAGTACATAATCATTTCATTCAAGTGTGATCAAGTTCTATTAGTGTTTGCATCTCAAATTGTGTGTAGATGCTGATTTTTCTACATTGGTGAAATTGATAGTGTATTTCTCTTTCTAACCAAAGATCATTCAAGTAGATTGGATCTTAAGGATTTGAAATCTTTCACAGTTAAGTGCTAATCTTGAAAAACCATTCTGGGATCAAGCTTTGTTGTGTGCCAATTTCTTGTGCAATAGGTGGCCGAGTGTTATTTTGGATGGAAGGACACCTTTTGAGATGCTATTCAAGAGGAGGCCGAGTTTCAACTTTCTAAGAACATTTGGATGCACATGCTATGTCAATATTACTCTTGATGATAGGACCAAGGAGGATCCATCTTCAAGAAGAGGTATTTTTGTTGGATATAGTGAGGTGAGTAAAGCCTACAAGGTTTACATTCCTTCTACTAACAAAGTGACTATTGGTAGAGATGTCATTTTTGATGAGGGAAACATTCCAAAGTTGTCTTCAAGCATGATTTATGGTAAAATAGATGGATCTAACATTCTTGATGTTGATGAGAAGGATCCTACTTTGGATGGTGGTGATGATGGACCTTAATCAAGTCAAAAGCCAAGGAGAACATCAAGAGAAAAACAAGTACCTTCAAGGCTCACATATGATCAAAAGGGTAAGCAAGTAGTTTTTGGAAATTATGTTGCTTTCCTAACCTCTTTGGATGAGCCTACAAGTGTAGATCAAGCAAGGAAAGAAGAGGAGTGGATCCAAGCAATGGATCTCAAGTATCGATCTCTTATGAAGAGTAGAACATCTTTTGGAAGATCTTCTTGTGTACATGGAGCTATGCAAGTGGATGGATGTTATCTTGCTGTAAAATCAAGTAATGGATTTGGAAAATAAATTTTGTTCAATGACTTTGATGGTCAAGTTGAAGATCAAGAGGTTGATCTCAAAGCACTTCAACTAGTCAAAAGGGAAGGTGACAATTTGGAGCTAGTCAAGAGCATCAAAGGAGAGGTAATTGGCAAAGGTGTTATGAATCTATTTTTACAGCATATTGAAGACTCAAGTAAGGTCAAAGGAGCAGCAAGGAAGTGTTGTTCAAGTTTACTTTACTTGTTCTATCTCATGTTTGAGCAATTTCATGTGGATGTGTGCAAATTGTCAAGATATGGTAAAACTAGCTACATTGGTGAGCATTGCTTTGATGTTGGATTTGTACTAGCATTCTTGGCTGATTTTGCTGATGGAAATGAAGCTATTGGAGGTTCATTATGTCACTCATCCATGGCTAAGTTCTCAAGTGTTGAGCTACTTGGTGCCAATACTTGGAGATTGTCAATTTTTGGTGAATTCATGGTCATTTTATTGATTCAAGTAGATCTTGAAGATGGACTAGTGGTGCTGGATTTGCATCATTTATGTACTCACCTACTCATGGATTTCCAAGATTTGATGGTTTCTTGTGGCAAGATGAAGATGGAGGCTCATTCATGGAGTACCATGGTGGATACAAGGCAACAAAGGACAAAGGAGGAGGAGACATGCAAGCAAAACTTGATCACTCACATTTATTATTTATTTGCTGTATTTTTCTAGAGAGTTTAGAGTTGGAAGCATGGTGGAATCATTTTATTTACATTCTATTTTATTCTTCATGTTCTAGTCACATTTTTACATGTAATATTGATGTAAGATATAGTGAAGCATCCCAAGTGGACACTATTCTCTATATCAATTATGGTTGTTTCTATTTTGAGCATTACATGATCATTGAAAGGAGATCTATTCTTAGGAAGAAGATCATTCTTATGATGGATCAAAGTTCTATTGGCAAAAACTATTATAGGAGCATTGGAAGCTAGGAAAGCGAGTTTTGAGGTACATCATTGGACTCGAGATTTTGGCATATTGTATGAGGGATCATCACCTAATCTTTTTCGATTTTCAAATTCGGACTATGCTGGAAATATACTAGATAGGAAATCCATTAGTTCTTATTGTATTTTCATAGGTGATGGAGCTATATCATGGATGTCAAAGAAACAAGTCACTATCTCATTGTCATCTAGTGAGGCCGAGTACAAAGCTCTTACACATTGCACAAAGGAGATGGTATGGATCAAAAGGATGATCAAGGATCTTCACTTGCTGGATTTTTCAAAGAGCCCAATCATCTTTTGTGACAATCAATCAGCCCAAAGAATGGCATCCATTCCTATCTTTCATGCTAGGAGCAAGGATATTGAGATACAATATCATTTTGTGAGGGAGCAAGTCATTGCAAAGGAGGTGGAGCTTCAACATGTGTCTTCAAGGGAATGTGTAGCTGATATCTTCACCAAAGCATTGGGAAAAGACCTGTTCATGAAGCATAAGACTTCACTTGGAGTATTATCAAAGTCTATGCTAAAACTAGTTGAAGAGGGAGTGTGAAAGATTCAACTAGTTTAATCACATTTTGCAATATTTCCATATTTGGCATATTGAGGCCAAAACTTGTTTTAGACTTAGAGGTTGACTTTTCAAAGTTCATTAGTCTAAACTTCATTTGAATAAACACTTTTTGAAAGTTTGGGAAAGATAGAATACGAGTTTGAGTAGATTCAATTTGAATAACTTGGGTACATTGAATCTAGACCCAAAATTGGTAGGGTTAGCATTTTGGTGGGAAAGCCAAGTGGCCAAATAGGGTTTGGACCTGCTATAAAAGGATGTAACTCGTGGAGAGAGTCATCTTCTCTCTTCTCTATCTCATTTCATGCTTATACATGGTTCTCTTGGGTTCTACTATCCATTGGTGCACTATCTTGGTGATTGCTTGCAATTCTATGTGTAGAATGATCTATATTTGCTATTTTTGGATCCACACGTGTGAAATACAGTAGCTTGCTGGTTTTGTATGGACAACAACAGTACATAATCATTTCATTCAAGTTTGATCAAGTTTTATTAGTGTTTGCATCTCAAATTGTGTGTAGATGCTGATTTTTCTACATTGGTAGAATTGATAGTGTATTTCTCTTTCTAACCAAAGATCATTCAAGTAGATTGGATGTTAAGGATCTGAAATCTTTCACATGCCTTTTAAAAAATTGTAACATTTAGCTTGATATCTAAACTGTGCTCTTCAGTAAAACCACTGAAAAAGTTGAACTAAATAATTATTTCTTGAATTGTGTCTTCCATGATTTGTAGCTCTATGAAATGCTCCCCTTTCTTGCCTGTGAGATTTTTTTATGCCTTGTGATGACCAGATACTTAAGCTCCCATATTCCTTTGCAAAATAAGTTGCATGATGAAGAAGGATGTGCTGCAAACAATAGTTTTGATTAGTTACATCAGTAGAAAAAAATATAAGCCTGAATGAGATAAGTACTAGATAATGATATAGATTAGCACCATGTAATGAGTAATGTTGTCTTTTCTCCAACAATGGCCCTTTATTCGGGTTATATTGATATGAGTAAAAAGAAAAATTTAGAATTTTTGAATCCATATGAAAGGAGATTATTCCTTCATGACAATACCATCCGTCTGAATCTTGAAGAGGATGATGATAATAAAACAATTTTTTGTAATAGATTTTTGATATATTACAAGGATCTCTCTTTTGTTATGAATTTGAATGCCTTTCGAAAAATTGTGACATTTAGCTTGATATCTAAATTGTGCTCTTCTGTAAAACCACTGAAAAAGTTGAACTAAATATTTATTTCTTGAATTGTGTCCTCCACTCTATGAAATGCTCCCCTTCCTTGTCAATGAGATTTTTCTATGCCTTGTGATGACCAGATACTTAAGCTCTCCTGTTCCTTTGCAAACTAAGTTGCATGATGAAGAAGGATGTGCTGCAAACAATAGTTTTGATTAGTTACATCAGTGGAAAGAAATATAAGCCTGAATGAGATAAGTATCAGATAATGATATAGATTAGCACCATGTAATGAGTAATGTTGTCTTTTCTCCAACAATCATGTACAGATTTTACAAATGTGGTGCAATGATTTTGCAAAGTCCTCATATCTTCTGATGATAAGTTTTCTTTCCTAATAACATCTATGAGTTTGTCTAAGTTGGTCCACACTTGTCTCTTTTCCACTCGATTACTTCCTTCCAGTGTTCGTGTGGCTTGAACAATTTCTCTCCAATTTGTGTCTGACACTTGATTCTTTGCATGTGTGATTGGATAAGAATCTTTTTCCTTTAACACCTCCAATTGATGGCTTATTAGGAACGTTTTCTTTTTTTCCAAAGAGTCTGTCATTTTTTTCAATCGTGACATTCCCTTTATGTAGCCCTGCATTTGACAGAACTATTTCCAGTCTCCTAACTGCTGCTTTAGCCACACAGACTCCAGTTTATGATTCCATGTTAGTAGAATATGCAGGTAAATTAATTTTTATAATAATATGAACCTCAGCATGCAATGTGCATATGTGAACAATTTTTAATGGGATTGGCAGAACACTTTTCATATTTTGATCTTCAGTTTCTCATGTTGGGCCAGTGTTTGATCATCCCAAATTCATATTGTAGCAATCCTTCATGCAATAAAGACGTAGATGCTTTGATGTTGCCCCATGAGAGACATTATACATACATTTTAATGTTTTCAAATCCCTTGCAAGGTGTCACTAAATTTAAAAACTTCTATGATTTTTGACTGTAAATTTCTCACCCTCCAGATGTCTCTTTATATTCTCGTCATAATTTGTTCTTGAAAATGTCCATGAAAGTATTTTATGGTCATCTTTCAAGACCTGTAGAGAAGCAAGTAATGCATGACATGTCAATAAAAACTGGCAAGGTATGAAATGTTAATAACGATATTCTAAATGAAAATTGAAATGTATACCTAGAATGCCGCCAACCACCATATGTGATTTTTTGATTGAATACTAAACGTTCGATCATTTGTGTGTGAAATTTTGTTGATTAAAGTGGCACTCACTCGTCCCAACTTTTGACCTTTGATGATTTCAGAATTTATCCAATTTTATTACAATAATAATCTTTCCATTTACATGATGTTCGTCTAGTCTATAGAATCGAATAATGTATTTTAGAACATTTTCAATATCAACAAAAAATATTATTGCAATCATTGTAATTGAGCTCACCATATTCTGATTTGTATAATTCAGTTATACGAAATGGTTGGCTAACTACTTTGAACATTCCGTCATTATAAAAAAAATTTCTTAATCTTACCCGATATGGACGCAGAAGATAAGTATTCTTCACCATCACTTGGAAAAAGCTTTTTTAACTATTTTAAAAAAAGTAGAATAAGCATTTTTGCTAATTCTATAGACATCACATGCACCTTGTATCACATTTGCATCCAAGTATGATTGAAACTTAATCAAAATAGTCTCTGCAATTTCATTTTTCATTTTTTCAAACCGAGCATTTTTCATCGTTTCATTTGCTGACTTTCTTGGTAAAACATGACTTAAAGATGATCCCATGCATGAAGATCTGTTAAATAGTTCTTTGCCACCAAACATGATTTGCAACAAACATATGAAATTCAAATTATGTTTAATAAATAAATAATCCATGTTCTCAAGTGCAAATCAAACTTAAATAACATCTACAAATCAAATAAATAGTTTATATGAAACATACTTGCATGTTTGAATTCTTTTTTTCTGATTGCCGCTATGTGTAGATAAGTCATCAATATTCTTCATCCGTACTCTCTTTCTTTTTCCTTCATTATTGCGTTTTTGATAACTTTTATATTAACAACAGATTTTAAACTCTCGGATCGCAACTTTTCCATGGGTTCTAGCATTTCTTGGTTTGATCCCCAAAGAATAGTGACTGTAGCATTCAACTCTGACATAGCATTCTTGAGTGCATTGTTTTCAACACTAGTGTGTTGCACATAATGAAGCAATTGCTGATTTGCACGTTGCAATTGTTGATTAGCAAACTGTAATTGTTGATAAAGACGAGATATGCTATGCATTCCAATATCACGCAACCTTTGACAATATCCAAGTAATCCGCTATTTCCTTCACATACAAATCTGAGAAGATGAGTTACGAACTTAAAGTTTGGACACAAATCGGTAGCTGGATCATTACGATAAATTGATCCATCCACCCACAAATCTATATTCATATGATTATTCATTCTCAATTCTTTAACTATTGCAGCAGCATTCTCTACAACTTTCGAATTTCTCTTAATAATTGGAGTGAATTCTGTGAAAGTACTATACTTTAGGACCATAAATGGATCTACAAAAGATCCACAAGAGTGATTGGATGCTTGCTTAACAATCTATCAAAAAACTAGATACACAAAAGTTGATCTAGATTGGCAATTTGACAAACAACAAGCATTAACAATCAAAAGCATTGAAATATGAGCCCACACGTGTGTACTACAGGCTGTAGTACGGCCTTCAACCTCAGAAACATGTAGAAATTGATCTGGTTGCATTTGGATCACAAAAACTCAATGTATTTGCATTAGATCAATGGCTTATGCTCTTGTACTTGGCTCTGATACCATGTGAAAGTACTGTACTTTAGGACCATAAATGGATCTACAAAAGATTCACAAGAGTGATTGGATGCTTGCTTAACAATCTATCAAAAAACTAGACACACAAAAGTTGATCTAGATTGGCAATTTGACAAACAACAAGTATTAACAATCAAAAGCATTGAAATATGAGCCCACACGTGTGTACTATAGGCTGTAGTACGGCCTTCAACCTGAGAAACATGTAGAAATTGATTTGGTTGCATTTGGATCACAAAAACTCAATGTACATAGTGAACTAGCTTGAGATTGCCAATGAGCTCCAAAATTTTTCTATCTTCTCACTATGGGAGCTTGGAATACATAGCAAATTCGACTTCCTTCTTGAAGTTAGGTGGATTTCCAGCATGTAATAAGGAAGTTAACTCACCCTTCTTGCCCTAAAATGAAACCCTAGCCTAGATCCTAGAGTTATGCTTGGTAGGTAGCTAGTTGGTCAAAATTTCACCTTAAACTTAGGTGTAGGTCCTATAAAGTAGGGATGACCACCAAATAGACATGACCAACTCTCTTGACTTGACCTAACCTACATTAGGATGGGTTTCCCATGTGGCATCTTGGCCTCACATGTGCGGGACCCACTTGCGTACAGAATTTACACTATTCTACATGGTTTTTGATCAAGCTAGATTTGCCAATTTTTGGCAATTCTTCACACATTCCATAGGAAGAGCAACATGCAAATGGAACATTGCCATTATTGAAAGCTACAATCTGTAAATGCTTTAAACTACAATAAATCAACATGAATAGATCTAGCATACCTTACTTTTGTAATGTTTATGTCGCGTTGAAAAATTGTCCTGCCTCATATTTTACTATAAGCATAAAGTGATTTCAAAAGTTCTGCTACTCCCGTTTCAGTTTTTGCGTTGAGCACATCAAGATTTTCAGTCTTAAAGCTCTAGTCTCAAATTTTGGAATGAGCATGTAGACAAGTTATTACATCTCATGATTAACTAACTTTTGTCTGAAGTTAACCATACCAGTTAAATGTCGAGCAAGGCTGAAAACTTGGAAAATGACAACCATAAGTTTTAGTGTTCATAAGTTGAGCCAGGCTATGCAGAATCCTACTATGTATCATTGGAAAATGGCCAAGAGAGTGCTTAGATATATATATATTCAACTTTTGATTATGGCTTATTGTATAAAAGTGAAGATGTTTCTATTATTGGTTATTCTAACTCAGATTTTGCAAGTGATAGAGCAGATCGAAAATCTACAAGTGCTTATGTCATATATCTTGGAGGAAACTTGATATCTTGGCTTTCCAAAAAGCAAGATACTGTATCACTCTCATCATGTGAAGTTGAGTACAAGGCACTCACTACAACAACAAAGGAAATGCTTTGGATCAAGAGGTTACTAGTGGAACTAAAGATAATCTTGGGGGAGGATCTACCTATGATCATGTGTGACAACATTTCAGCCCAAGCCCTTGCCAACAACCCGATATTCCATGCAAGGAGCAAGCATATCACTTCGTGAGAGAGAAGCTCATTGGAGGGGAAATCAAATTGGAGCACATCGACACATCATCTTTCATTGTTGATATGCTCACCAAACCTTTGAGCAAAAGTTCCTTCATTATGCATAGAGCCAATCTTAGAGTTATACCAAGATCCATGTTCAAATCAATATAGATTATTTTTAGGAGTGTTAAAATTGGAAAAACAAATCATATTGATTTCTTGGCTTGCTACAAATGTTGTACCATGCAACTTGCATATAGTTTGTAGACATAGAATTGGCAAAGTCATGCTTGTAGAATCTCGTGGCAATTCACATGCATTAATTGTAAGTGCTAGAATCAGGTTATTGTGCTAATCAAAAAGCTTAATCAACATCAATCATACTTGTGGACATTCCCCACACGTGTGAATTCTGGAAATTTTGTCAGTAGGGTCGTCACCTCCGCTCCCATGCGTGCGTTTTCTGTTTCGAACACTTAAAGTTGTGTCTGGAGTGGGGTTAGACTTTGCATGGCTTGGTGCTGGATCTCTTGGACCTTTAGTTGGGCATCCATTGTGGATTTGGAGAGGTCCTTGATGTACCTCTGGAGATCGTCCTCGTGTTTTTTCAACTTCAGCACCTCATTTTTTTTTGTGAGCTCATGTTGTTGAGTTATCTGTAGGTCTTGCTAGAGTTGTGTGATTTTCGCTCGCAGCTGCATGTTATTGGTAGCTAGTTCCAATACCCTGCCATCTAGTATAGTCTTGGCCGCTACTGCATCCTGGACAAAACTTCCCAATTTGGTAGGCCATTGTGATGTTCGTGTGGTCCCGACCGGTACAGTGCTACTTGTTGGGGCTTGGTGAGCTATCACTATGAACGTGTGTGAAGTTTTCGTTGCAAACAGAAAATGTTGATTTTTCGATGAAAATTTTGATAGAGCTTCGCTGGAAAAGTGAGAAATGACTCGAATCCTCCTTTTATGTAGCTGAGAATTTGAGTGCGTATTAGGAGAAGTGCACTTTCCACCTCTGAGTTCCAACCAAAATTTTGCAGGGACCTTCTTCAGATAATTCTAAGACCTCAGATAAGTCTGCGAAAGTTCAGAAGGTGTTTTGGATGCCCTACGAAAGTTCTCTACAAAGGTTCTACGAAGGTTTACTAGCTCTGAACTCTCGCAGGAAGTGAAGTCTCGCACAACTTGCTCCAGATTCTGGATTTTCATAATTTGACCATGTAGGCAGGTCAATTTCACTGTCTTGAACCATTTTTGTGGTCTGCAAAAATTGGTTTGAAGATTTTGATGTCCTGAAATGGCGTTTGATCAGTGCTTCTCTTGTATGTTGTCCCGAATGCCCATAGTGCAGCATGTAACTTGTGCTCCCAATTAGATCTACTAGCTTCAACCATTTTTGTGACAATGCTACACAAGATCTTGTTGGATGATTCTGCCTGCCCATTACCACGAGGATAATAAAGCGTATTGAATCGATGGATCTGTAGGATCGAAGATCTTGTGTAGTATAGCTGTCAACAAGGGTTAGAACACTAGATAGGTGCCTAACTATGGATAGATGCTATCCACTTTCTCCTTTAACTCTACTCACCACTAACACTACCCACTGTTAACTCTACTCCACTACACTAGCATTCATCATGATTTTGTGTGAAAGAGAAGAGAAGAATAGAAGAGATAGAGAGGGATAGAGTGGAGAGGGAGGTTAGCTCAAAAGCTCAAGATGCATGCTAACGTAGAAACCATAACTATTAAAACAACAACATAGAAATGGAAACAATTAGAAGCACACAACAAAAGCATTAGCATGAGTGCTTAGCAAATGAGGATGCTTGGCTCTCCAATTTGGTAGAGTTTCCTCCTTCTCATTAAGCATGAAAAATAGAGTACATGAGATGTTTTTTTATAAATGGGGAAGGTCCTTGCCCCAAAATACTATTGGCTAATATGTACACTAATCCTATCCATTCATCTTGGACCCAACTTGATCCAAAGGTCTTAAAAAAGTACATTGGATTTCACATGATTCATGTGAGTCTCCATTTGGACCCAACTCTAAAATAATAGACTTCTAAGTTTAAAATGACTTTGGGCCTCAAGTTTTATTTAAATTACAAAGGGACCCAAGTCTATTATTCTATTTACAACTCAACTTGTGTACTCATTGGATCATGGGCTTATACGCGTAGGATGCCATGCCCTTGCAACATATTTTATTAGTCAATATTATTTTTTTACAGTATTTTGGGAATACCCCCAATAGGACCCACATCCTGAAGAAGTGCCAGTCCCTCGGCACTCTGCCGGTTAGTACAAAGTCTTTTTGGCCTACCTCTGGTGGATCAGGTAGCCAGTGACATCTTCCATGAAGTTTATTCGGTCCAACTTCTTCAATCCTTGGGTGTGTGAAGGGACATGTGGACTCCTATTAGCCAGCTTTGGTCGACCCGCACTTGGAATCTGCGCGTCCAGGGATCGCCAAGGAATGCTGTTTAGTAGTAAACTTGAGCTATTGGAAGCTGATCTTCCACTTTTTCTGAGGCTAACGCCTTATTTGGATCAAAGAATATTGGGGGGAGATAATTGTCCCACTTTGTTTCGATTCCCATTAGATGCTCTAAGTCTCGGGCATAAGTGGCTGTCGCACGGACTGTTGGGTCAGGGCAGTTGAAATACTTATTAGAAAATTGGGTGAGAGACCTTCGGGCATCTATATCCGTATCCCAACCGTGCTCTAAAGGAATTCTTGGCCAATTACAATTCTGGATGGTGATCTTGTCCAAAGGAGTGCCACATTTCACCCATTTGGATCATCATGTGCATGGTCGAAAATGCGCGTTCACCCTTAGCTGTTGTGGACTGGTCACATAGGCCTTGATGGCCACATGGTCCCATTCGAATAGCTGCTATCACCATTCAGGTTGTGGTTGGAGGGTGGGTAGTGCTTGCGGTTCATTGCCTTTTATGGTTCGTGCCGAAAAGGATATCTGCCAGCTGCCTCTTGAGGACTCGTGGGGATATTTGGATAGGAATGATTTTCTCCTCCATGGACTTGGGGCCTTGAAAAGCCCGGTCGGCAGCCTTTTGATGAGGAGGCTTGTCCTTCCTCATGGCTATGGCTAGGACCCATGTCTTGGACTTGGTCCCGCGTCTCAACTCTAGTATCAGGAGGTCCTTGGTCTTGTCCGCCTGACCCCTGATCCTGACTTATTGCCCCCATTGCCTGCTGGCCTTGGTCCTGGCTCGTACTTCCTTGTGCAGCATAAAAAAGAGGTGGCGGTGGAATTACCACTGGGGTTGGTTGAGCCTTCTTTTTCATAAAGTTTTGACCAGCCTTGAGGGCTTGTTTGGCCTAGGCGAGCTCTTGAGTTGCAATTGCTCGATATTTGTCGAACTCTGCCTGGTAGCTGTTCAAGGTTTGACTATATACCTACACCTGATTCCTGAAAAGATTCATCTCTGCTTGAGAGAGTGGCCTTGAGTTAGGTACGAGTTGAGTAATCAGACAAGTTTTTCACTTTGCAGGGCTTGCACCTCCGCCTCCATGTGCGTATTTTTTGCTTCATAGATCTGGAGTTGCGCCTGGAGGGGGGCAAGCCGTTGGGATGCTTCAGACTGAAGTTCCCACACCTTGGTGGAGGCATCTGTCAGCGCTTTGGAGAGGCTCTGGATATACTGATTGAGGCCATCCTCCTTCTGCTGCAGCTTTATGATCTCCCGGTGCCCGTCTTGTTCGTGTTGTTGAGCAATCATGAGCTCTTGCTGCAGCTTCATGATTTCTGCTCGCAGCTGGGTGTTGTTTGTTGCCAAGTAGAGTACCCGGTTGTCCAATGATGCCCTGGCTACTACCGCATCCTGGATTAATGCTCCCAAGTCTTAGTACACCATCATTAAGTCTGTTGGAGTAGCTGGTACATTGGCACTTGCAGGGGCTTGTGTGGTAGTGGCCCTAACGACCCGTACAGTGCCATCGTCGTTGTCTTCGATGAGGCTCTCTAGTGCTATTTGTCATCTGAGGCGGTGGGATTCGTCCGATCCGGTGATGGAATAAAAATTTTTGTACAAATGCGTCATCAGGCAACGGTTGGTTGCCATTGGCAGCCTTTGATGGAGAAATGGGGAGTGTGGGAGAAACAAAAGTGGAAACAGGGATGGGGACAGTTTGTCCAAATAAGAGAATGGGTGGAACAGAGGAAAACTGGAGGGTGACAAAATTTCCAGAATTCAAACGTATGGGGAATGTCCACAAGTATGATGGATCTAATTAAGCTTTGTGATTAGCACAATAACCTGATTCTAGATTGATTAGCAAGAGATGGGTTTGGAAACAGAAGCAGTCGTTGTGGGTGGAACAGAAGAAGAGGAGCGGCAACAGAAATAGGAGGAGGGGGCCGTATAGAAGAGGAACTGGCAATGGTAGATGCTGGAGTTGTTATTGGTGTGGTGGTGGTGGTGCGACATCTAGTGGTAGGTGGAGATGAGGAGGAAGGGACAACGTTGATGAGAAGCGAAGATTTCTCTCACGAGTAATCATCTCGAGTACTTTGCTTCACAGAATGACTGGGCTACAACAGTCTGCTTCTTGTTGACCCAGAGAACTGTTGCTCCTGATGCGATGGTGCACCCTCCTGAGACACTTTTACAATTGTCCTTGAGAGATGCCCAGCTAGCATCGCTGTAGGAAAGTATCCTGAAACCTGCACCATGACAATAACACAAGCCATAATCTCTCATTAATTGAAAATATTGCAAAATTTGTTTTGCAATCTTCCAATGTGTCGAGCCTGGCTCATCTTGAATTTTGCATAAGCAATATCAGGACGTGTGTCATCTGCAAGGTACATCAATGATCCTATTAGCTTCCTATAAGGTGTGAGATGCATCTGTTCTCTCTCTTTCTCAGACTTCAGACAGTAATCGCTTGTCACCACCGTCCCTGCGAACATTGGAGTATTCGCTCCTTTGCTATTCAGCATCTCAAAGTCCTCTAGGATCTTCTGGTGTATCCGGACTAGTGAAGGTATAACTTACCTCCCTCGTAGTCCCTTTCAATTCTCATCATTCTTCTTTCGAAGCTTATCAAGAATATGTGCATAAGCTGCACAGCCAAAGATTCTGACGTGAGACAGGTTGGGCTTTCTATCCCACCATAGCTCGAACCTCCTACTAAGATCACATTGAATGGAAGCAGATGTCAGAATGCACTAGCTTCAGAATCTTGGTCATTTTGTAGGAGTCTTTGATGAATGGAGTGCGGACATCTTGCCCTTCAAACATGCATCACATGTGGTCAAACTAGTTGCATTCAAGATGTTGACCCCTATTATTGTTCCATGATGGCTTGCTTGGTGAACTGTCATTGAGTTTATGTGAAAGAGTCTCCTGTGCCACATAGTGTCTAGCTGGTCATCATGAGTCTGATGCACCTGATCTATAGGTAGGCATACTTTCAGATGAAATAGATTACCTTTCCTTATGCCTTCAGTGATCAGACTACTGATACTAGCGTCAATCACATTGCATGCTTCGTTAGAAAACGTTACACACATCGCTGCATCTGCTATTCTTTCTACAAAAAGCAAGTCTTGTTGCAGAGTAGGCACGAACAGATTGTCTTCGAGTCGTTTGTCTCTGCCATTAGTGTTGAGCCATAGTGAACCAATAATGTTCACTTGATGTCTAGATCCATCTCCAAGAACTATGAATCTTGAGGGATCTTCACTTCTGAAATCAGACATTATTCGTCTTGATGTCATGAAGTGTGAGGTGGCTTCTGGTTCTAGGGTCACCTCATGTGTCTGATGCTGCACACATGTCTTCATAGATGTAGATGGTTGAATAGTTTCTGTTCGTTCTTTCTTCGCCCATTTTCAAGCTCTCGGGCTCCTTGACATAGGATGAACTATTGCTATTCTCCTGTCTGTTCTGTGTTGACTTGTTCCTCGAGTTTTGGCGGCAATCCATGGCTGCGTGACCCTTCTTGTGGCAATGGATACACTGGGATTGAGCCAGCATGTATCTATTGTATGCTCGTATCTTCTGCATCTCATGCAATTCTTCTTGTCTGCACCTTGCTGCTTCGACCTCCCTTTGCTCTTCCAGTTGCCTTTGCTGGCCCTCTCTGCTTGCCGGTCACAATCTTGCCTCTGATTTGACTCCCTCTTAGGCTTAAGTTGTTTCTCGGATTTTTCTTTGTTGCTGTAGAGGGCCTGGTCAAAACCATCTTTGTGATCAAGATGTTCTCTGGCCTCGACTTCCTCTCGAATCTCGACAATTACCCTTTTGAGGTTCATGGTAGGATCTTTCACGAGCAGGCTTCTTATTGTCTAGAATAATCTGGGTAAGGCCTCACCAGGTACGTGAGCTGCTTCTCAGCTAACACAACGTTCTCTGCTCCAAAGTTATGTAGTGACAAAAACAGATTCTTCATCTTTCTCATGAAAGAAGTGAGGTCTTTTCCATCCCACTGTAGATTCGTCAGATGATCTTCCAGCATCATGATTTGACTTCTTGACTTCGTCTGAAATCTGGTGAGCAATGCATCCCACATCTCCTTAGCTTTGGAGAGTGTAGCTAGGTCAAGTGTGAGGGTATCTTCGATAGAAGATGATAGCAAGGCTACTGCCTTGTTCTCCCTCCATTCGCGTAGCTCCTTGCCTATTGTCGTAGGCATTTCTTCTGTGCCATCCACCTAGGGAAAGAGTCCTTCGCCCTTGAGTATCAGTGATGTCTTAACTTTTCAGGCTAGAAAGTTAGATCCTGAAGAATCAAGTACTGTGCAGTTCTTACTATGCATGCTACTGATCGAAGCCATTGCTTCTGGAGTCTGTTTCCTTGTTGATGGTTCTTTGTCTGAATGCTTGGCATCCTGGATCTGATAGCTTTTTGGCTATGTCAGAATATGACAAGATGACCTGCTCTGATACCATTGATGAGAAGTGAAGCTTTCGTGACCGTGACTCAAGCACGACTCTCTCTGCGACTCGGATGGAGTTCAGATGCGATCGTTGGACACTGCCTGCTAAATCACTCCTACGGTCCTCCAGAGTGTAGTCAGGCACTGTTGATCTATGTTTATAAAATTAATGCAGCATTCAACATAGTTCGTGATCGTCTCCTTTGACTTTCGTGTTTGCGAAATTTTTCGTGTTTCGTGTCTCCTGACTTTCGTGTTCGCGAACATCTTCATCCGGCCGAGGCTGAAAGCTAGCAAGGCTTTGTAAACAGAAACATTTTGTTTCTTCAAGCACCACGCATTCTTTTGTTTGTCGTCATGTCAGTAACTACAGATTGGACAGATGTGGATGTTGTAGATGGAGGATAGAGGTTAGTATGTGGCACTATGGATGATAGAAGGCTGGAACAGCAGAAACTGCACGCTTTCATCTCGAGAAGTGCACAGGCAAAGTTACACAGCAGGGGGCTTACTACGATATGCTCATGTGTGTTGGGTTTGATGGAGATTGTTAGTTCGTGGATGAGGAAGGCATGCCAGTCGTATGGCATAACTGTGGGGCTAGGAAATCCCAGGAAGGACTCCACAATCTGACTCAGCAGCGTGGACTGGATTCTGTCCTTACGAAATGTTGAAACAACCAGAAAGTTATTCAACAGATGCGCAGCCACCTGAATGACTGGTTTCGTGATAGCCTCTATCAGGTACCCGTTGTTAGTTTGGATCGGAATTTCTGGTGCAGTCTGGGTGACGAAAGATTTTATCAGGGCTTTTGCCTGATGATGAGAGATGGGCTGGCGGTCACCGGACATAATGCCGACAGTGAATATCGAGTCCACATTAACCCGTACCTTGTACATGGTACCTTGGTACAGGAAGGACAACCTGAATCCTCGCAGAACCTTCATAGAGCAGTCAAATCACCTTCTGAACCTTTGCAAACTTCTCTAAGGTCATAGAATATTGTGAAGAAGGTCCTTGCAAAAATTTGGTTGGAATTGAACTGGGAAAAGTGCATTTCACCTAATACACACTCTAATTTTCGCTGTATAGGGGCAGAATTTGAGTCATTTGTCACTTTACCTAGCGAAGCTCTACCGAAATTTCAAGCAAAATTTCCAAGTTCTCCGTTTTCTACCAAACTTCCTACCAGCCATCATATGCACTCACCAATCTCAGATCTACGCTTAGAACCATCATTGCCACCATCCATCTTCCGATTTCCATAGTTTTCTTCTTTTTAACCTTTTTACTATTTCTACCATTTTTGTCACTTTTTCCAACTTTTCTCTATTAACAGACTTAACCTCACACCGCTAATATGGCCTCCTCTTCCTCTTCTGATGACTCTGGCACCAAGAAGGTGATCCAATGGGAAGTGCCATCCGCCACTCAGATTTGGGCTTTGCCTTCTGACACCTTGATAAATCCTTGGCTTCAAATTATTGGTCCTCTTCTTGAAGCAATGGGATTTTACCTAGCGCTTTTCTGTTTTGACATTAACATGGAACTTGCCCTTCACGCTTATGCTTTTTGGGATGCGTAGAAGTCATGTTTCTACTTCCTGTACCAAGGTACCATGTACAAGGTATGGATGAATGTAGACTCCTTGGTCACCATAGGCATAATGTCTGGTGATCGCCAACCTATCTCCCACTGCCAAGCTAAGAGCATGTTAGAAATCAATAATAAACTTCATGGTTACACTTCCTAGTTACTGTTTACGATGTACTTTATTACTAGCTGTAACTAGTCGTAGGATAGTCTAGTAGTCTACTCCTAGGTTCTCTCTCTCTATCAAGGTTCAGGGTTTATATGTACATTTTACATTCAGTATGAGTTAGTGTGATAGAGTAATATTGCATGTTCTTCTTCCGTCTCCCTACTTGGTGATTGCTTATGGTGAATGCTTGATGTTGCATTTCTAAGTGTTGACATGGTATCAGAGCAACGATAGTCTTGCATGTCTGATTAGTGGATACAACTTGTCACATGCTCCACAACGAAGTGAGAAAGTCCTTCACAGGAGGTGAAAGCTTGGAGAGACAAAAACAGCTGGAAGAAATACTTCTTGATATATTTTGCAGGTTTTGGAGCTCACAGTTATTAGTAAGAAACAAAGACACAGTCCCGAAGGCATCAGAAAGGCCAGGGCAACATCAAACAGATTGAAAATCCTGTTGAGTGGAAAAAGCTTTACAATATTTTTTTTAGTCTTTGTGAAAAATGTCATTTGTCAGAGAGTTGTGCCAAGAAATCACTCATTTGTTTGTTTGGGGTACTACAAATCACAACAAACAGTGTCTAGTACTACCATTTAGAGCTTTGAGACTTCATACCTTTCACATTACTGATATTTGTCTGTTTGAACGATCACTCGTTTCAAAATCTAAGCAAAGATGAGGTGATGTAGCCGTCGCGCCGAAGTAGAGAATCTAGAATATTTCCTCTGAAAGTTTTTATATTCTTTTTTTTTTGTACCAATATCAGATCCAAGCACGCTAGCTAAAGAGAAACCCGAGCAATTGTACATCCACGCTCCAGTCCGATATTGTCCGTATCGGATCCAAGCACACGAGCTAAAGAAAATTTTGAGCAGTTGTGCATCCGCGCTCCAGTCCGATATCGCATGCTCCAATATCAGATCCACGCGCACAAGTTAAAGAGAATCCTGAGCAGACGTACTTCCGCGCTTCATTCCGATATCAGGTGTATAACCAGAAAAATATACAGTTCTATGGGTGTGATAAATTACTTGATTCGAACTCATCTGTTTAGTAATGGAAACTCTAAGCGAGAGTCTCCTCAATGAGTCAAGCAAATTGGAAGGAGCCGACAACTATGTAGTTTGGAAATTCAAACTAAAAAACATTTTGATGGAAAAGGAGCTATGGGTGATTGCGACAGGTGAGAGACAAGGCCAGTGATTGAAGAAGATCAGCGGGCATTTGACAAGAGAAAACGGAAAGCACAAAATGTCATCAACTTATCAGTTAGAGATGCAATTATTCCCTACATTTCAGATTCAGAAGGACCAAAAGAAGCATGGGATACGTTGAAGGCATTGTTTGAGACCACAAACACATCTCGAGTGCTATTCCTGAAGAAAAAGTTGCACACATTGCGGATGGATGATGGTGCAACTGTTGTTGATTACCTATTGAAGATCAAAGAGATTCGTGACCAATTAGCAGCAGTTGGAGAGCGAGTACAAGATCGTGAGATTGTGCAATTGACATTGAGTAGTTTGAGTGAGTCACATCAAATGTTTGTGACAAGTATAGCCACACGGGAAAATCTTCCGACCTATGAAGAGTTAGGTTTATTGCTTTTGTAGGAAGAACCCCATCAAGAGAACTTGAGTCATCGCAATTGGGGTTTGATCAAGCTCTTGCAGTGAGAGGACGTGTTGGCAGATTTGGTCATAGAAGACACCAATCAAGAGGTGGAAACTCATATCATGGATCATTCCAACAATTTCAAGAACAATCCAATGATGGCCCAAATCGAGGCAATTGGAATCAAGGGCGAGGTCAAAGATGTGGCTATTCCAAGCAAAATACACCTGGAAATTGTAGGTATTGCAACAAACCTGGCCATTGGTAGCGTGAATGTTTCAAGAAACAAAAGGAAATAGAATAAAGAAAAGACAAATGGCAAGCAGACAATTATGCTGATCAACATCAATTTGATGATGTTATTATGAAGACAATTATGCTGATCAACATCAATACGATGATGCTCAATATGAAGATGATACAGGTAAGAGTTGTTCATTACAGCATTAATGACAAGTGATGAAGCCAAGGATACCTGGTACATTGATAGTGGTGCATCCAAGCACATGACTTCAAGGAAAGAGTGGTTTTTAGAACTCAAGAAAACTGACAATGGTGATGAAGTTGGACAAGCTGATGGCAAATTGCTATCTGTTAAAGAAGTTGGAGTGGTACCAGTGAAGTTAGCCAGTGGAAAGATAAAACGGATAAGGAATGTGCAATATGTACCTGGCTTAGCTAACAATCTACTATCTGTTGGGACGATGGCTGATCAACAACTCAAGGTTGAGTTTGACAGTGACAAATGTCTTGTCAAAGACATCAAGAATCACTACAAAGTGATTGCTACAAGAGCTAGAGTCAACGAGAATCGACTCTACAAATTGAATGTGAGATCTTTTGCTCAAGCTATGGTAAGCACAGTTGATAGTCGAAGTGATCTTTGGCATCAACGATTCGATAATATTAGTGCTCAAAGTTTACAGATTCTCAAAAGAGGTAATCTAGTTATAGGATTGCCTGATATTTCTTTTGAAGGAAAAATTTGTGAAGGTTGCATTTTGGAAAAACAACACAGAGAGAGAATTCTCAAAAGTGGAGCAAGGAGAGCTAGTGACATCCTAGATCTTGTCCACAGTGATCTATGTGGACCTATGCAGACTATATCTCTTAGTGGCTACTATTACTTTATCACCTTCATTGATGATTATAGCAGATGCATTTGGATTTATTTCATAAGCAAGAAATCATATGCTTTTGCTAAGGTCAGGGAATTCAAGACATTAGTTGAAAAGCAAACAGGATGTTGCATCAAAACTTTGAGATTTGATAGAGGTGGTGAGTATTTTTTGACAGAATTTATTGATTTCTGTAAAGATCAAGGGATCAAGAGGCAGACTACAACACCTTATTCACCACAACACAATGGAGTTGCAGAACGAAAGATCAGATCTATTGTTGAGATGGCTAGGGCGATGCTCAAAAGCAAGAGTCTTCCAAACACCTTTTGGGAAGAAGCTTGTAGCACAGCTATGCACATCTTGAATCGGTGTCCTACAAAATCCATGGAAGGTAAGCACCTCACGAAGCTGTTACTGGAAAGAAACCTAATATTTCTCATTTCAGAGTATTTGGTTGTGATGCTCATGCCCATATCCCTGATGAGAAACAAAGAAAATTGGATGCAAAAGCTATCAAGTGTATTTTCCTTGGATATGATGAGAAGGCCAAGGCATACAGGATGTATGACACTAATGCACAGAAGCTTGTAATTTCTAGGGATGCTACATTTGACGAGATGGGCCGAGGTGAACAATATGAAGTAATCACTAAACCTTTTGATAAGGGAGCAAAAGTATAGGTCAAGAAGGAAGTGGATTTTGATATAGAAAATCGATTGGACAAAGACAAGCCCGATGATTGAAATTCCCAAGAGAGTACCTAAATGGTACTTATCAGTCACAAATGGTGCAAAGAAGGGAGATACTCCTGAATCTAGTGAGCAGGGAGAGCTTAGAAGATCAAGTAGAAATCAAAAACTTCCTGCAAGATTAGAGATGGATCTAGCCCTAATGGGTTCTGTGCTCAAGGCTCACGAACCAAAAACTTTTGATAAAGCAAAGGAGCACAAGGAGTGGCATGAAGCTATGGAAATAGAAATGGAAGCTATATCAAAAAATAGGACGTGGAACTTGGTTGAGCTACCTGATGGTAAGACGCCTATAATATGGAGCTGATGGGCAACTCAACAAATACAAAGCATGGTTGGTTGCGAGAGGATTTGAGCAGTAGGAAGGTATTGATTTTGAGGAAACCTTTGCACCCGTAGCAAAGATGGTAACTATATGTTCTGTCATTGCTATTTCTGCTTTGCATGGTTGGAAGATCCAACAAATGGATGTTAAATCTGTTTTTCTTAATGGAGTGCTGGATGAAGAGGTGTACTTAATACAACCTCAAGGATTTATTGAACCAGGGAGAGAGCACCTTGTTTGTAAGCTCAACAAAGCTATTTATGGATTGAAGCAAGCACCACGGGCGTGGTACTCTTGCATTGATGAACACTTTAAGCGAAGGGGAATGGTAAAGAGTGATGCTGATCCTAATCTTTACATTCTAAGACAAGATTCAGATATAGTGCTCATTGTGTTGTACGTGGATGATTTGATTATTACAAGAAGTAATGAGAGCTTAATTGATGAAATCAAATCAGATTTTTCCAATGCTTTTGACATGAGTGATCTAGAATGCACTATTGTCTTGGCATTGAAGTATGACAAAACAAAAACGTGGTCTATCTTATACAAAACAAATATGCATGAGATTTGCTTTATAAGTTCAATTTGCAGGATTGTAAGCGTTTGAGTACACCTATGGATGTGAACACAAAGCTTACTACATATGATGAATATGAGAAAGTGGATGCTTATTTGTATAGACAGCTGGTGGATAGTTTGATTCATTTGACACACACACGACCTGATATTTCTTATGTTGTTGGTGTTATTAGTCAATTTATGCAAGATCCTAGTCAAACACACTAGAAGTCCGCTAAACGTATTCTCAGATACATTCAAGGGACATTGAACTTTGGTTTGAAGTATGATCAGCCTGAAACACCAATATTGATAGGATATACAAATGCTGATTGGGCAGGTAATATTGATGACAGAAGGTCTACCAGTGGTAATACATATAGTTATGGTACAGGTGCAGTTTCATGGAACAACAAAAAGCAACTTACAGTAGCCTTATCCTCGACGGAAACTGAATATCGAGCACTCAACAATGCTACACAAGAAGCGGTATGGTTACGAAGATTGCTTGTGGATTTAGGTCAACCACACGTGGACGCGACTACTATATCTTGCAACAATCAAAGCTGCATTCACCTTGCCAAAAATCTAGTTTTACATGCTCGAACCAAGCACATCGAAATACATCATCATTTTGTGCATGAAATGAGATAGAGAAGAGAGAAGATGTATCTCTCCATGAGTTTCTTCCTTTTGTAGCAAGTCCAAAACCTATTTGGCCACTTGGTTTTCCCTCCAAAATGCTAACCCTACTATTTTTGGGTCTAGATTCAAAATACCCAACATTCAAATTTGAATCTACTCAAACTTGCCTTCTAACTTTCCCACACTTTCAAAAAGTGTTTATTCAAATGACATTTTGACTAATGAACTTTGGCCTGAATATGCCAAATATGGAAATACAACAAATACAATCAAACTAGTTGAATCTTTCACACTCCCTCTTCAACTAGTTTTAGCATGGACTTTGATAACACTCCAAGTGATGTCCTATGCTTCATGAAAATGTCTGTTCTGAATGCTTTGGTGAAGATATCAGCTACACATTCCCTTGAGGACACATGTTGAAGCTCCAGCTAGTTTGCAATGACTTGCTCCCTCACAAAATAGTACAATACCACTTCACAAGATCCCCCACCATTCTACGGATGCACCTCTCAACAATATCCTCCTATAAGGGAGTGGCAGTATCTTCCAGAAAATGTGTGACGGGCCATCAACGCTTAGAGTGCTAGCATGCATTACCTCTACACTTCAGTCAATGAGTATCAAAATTGGTGGAACTTTTTGCAAGAGGAAAATGTGCAGCTGACCAACAAGGTAAATTTATTCTATGGAATTAGAACAAGAGGTTGCTCAATAAAAAAACAAAGAAGAAAAGCTCATGGATAATCTCAAAGAGCTACACCAAATAAACAGGGACGTTCGTGTATGTTTACAATGCAAGGATGCTCTCATCAAGACCTTGGAAGTAGAGTTAGAAGGTGAAGGATGGAGCCACAAGAACTTATGGGCCACTATGATGGGTAATATTCAACAGATTGGCTTCAACTAATTCCAAGCACCACCAATCCCGGAAGGCACCATAATACCTCTCGCAACAAGCTTATGATCGCACACTCAAGTTTTTTGAGAAGGATCAATTTACATACTACTTTGAATATCATCCAAGTACAAGGTGTCCAATCAATAATCCATGCATCTTACAAAGACGAAATAGAAAGTAGGAGGTGCGACAACCAAATACAAGGATTCAAAGGTCCAAAGACGAATCAAGCCAACACTAAATGGATGGATGTCAAATGGATCCATATAAATTAGTTTCTTCAACAATCAGTGGCAAGGTGAAAATATTGGTCATATGTGTGAAGAATTTTAGATCCTTAAGATTCAAAATGTGTCCCTTAATCTTTGGTTAGAAAGTAACACAACATACAACATTGCCAATGTAGAAAAACTAGCATCTACTCAATGAGAGAGATGCAAACTCAATAAGAACTTGATCAAACATCAAATATATGATAAAATAAAGTTTTTGTCTACACAATAATAATACCCTCATTTGCTTCCCACGCGTGGATCCAAAAATAGCAAAATATGGGCATTCTACACACAAGATTGCAAGATATCATCAAGATAGTGCACCAATGGATAGATGAACCCAGGAGAACTCACATACAAGCTTGAAATGAATGAGAGAGAGAGAGAGAGAGAGAGAGAGAGAGAGAGAGAGAGAGAGAGAGAGAGAGAGAGAGAGAGAGAGAGAGAATATGTTCTCCCACAAATTTACACTATATATAGTAGATACATACCTCATTAATGAGTTTGGTTTCCCTCCAAAACTCCTCTAGTTCAAAACCCTATCATCAATGTGACTAGATTCAATGCATCTAACATTCAACTTTGAATGTGTCCAAATTCGACCTAACAACTTTCCCCCACTTTTTAAAAGTGTTTATTTAAATGCTTTTAGACTAAAATAACTTTCACAAAGTTTATCTCTAAGTCTAAAATGCATATTGGCCTAATATTGACAATTAACCAAAATATGACTAAACTTGACTAAACTAGTTGAAATCTCTCACACTCCCTCTTCAACTAGTTTTGGCATAGTTTTAACCATACTACTTTGATCCAACTTTAGAATGATCTCCATCATAAGTATAGATCTTCTTTTTAATGTTCTAAAGTAGTTTCCATAATTGATATAGAGAATAGTGTCCGCTTTGGATGTTTCACTATTTCTTACATCAATTTTACACATCAAAATGTAACTAGAACATGAAGAACCAAATAGAATGTAAATGAAATGATTCATCCATGCTTTAAACTTTGAGATCTATGGAAAATTACATCAACCAAACAATAAATTTGAGTGATGACCATTTTCTTCCTTGTCTCCTCCAACTTTGTCCTTTCTTGATATGTTCCCACCATAAAACTCCATGAATGAGCCTCCATTTTCATCTTACCACAAGAAACCATCAAACCTTGGAAATCCATGAGTAAGTGAGTACATCAATGATACTGATCCAGCACCACATGACTCCATATAACTAAATGGTAGCACTAGTCCTTCTTCAAGATCTACTTGACACAAGAAAATGACCATGAATTCACCAAAAATTGACAATCTCCAAGTATTGGCACCAAGTAGCTCAACACTTGAGAACTTAACCATGGATGAGTGATATAATGAGCCTCCAATAGATTCATTTCCATCAAGAAAACCAGCCAATAATGCTAGTACAACTCCAACATCCAATTGATGCTCACCAATGTAGCTAGTTTTACCATATCTTGACAATTTGCACACATCCACATGAAATTGCTCAAACATGAGATAGAAGAAGTAAAGTAAACTTGAACAACAGATCCTTGCTGTTCTTTTGACCTTACTTGAGTCTTCATACACTCGTAAAAATAGATCCAAAAAATCATTGACATTTGGCTCTCCTTTGATGCTCTTACTAGCTCCAAATTGCCAACTTCCCTTTTGACTTGTTGAAGCCCTTTGCAATCAACCTCTTGATCTTCCACTTGAACATCAAAGCCATTGACTAAGACCTCTTCTCTAGATCCATTAATTGATTTTCCAGCATGAAAACCATGAGAACCAATATCCACTTCCATAGCATCATCTACACAAGAAGATTCTCCAAAACATGTGAGTAAAGCAAAGTATGTCACTTCCACTTGCTTACCTTTCTCTTGATCATCAAGGATATCAAAGATATGAATATATTTAGACATGAGCCTTTGGAAATACTCCCTCTCAAACATATGATATTGATCCAACAAGATCTCATCAATGCTTGATCTCGAAGTTTCACAAAGGTTAGTGAAAACAATGCCACCATCATAAATCAAAAGATAGATTCCAAACTTTCCATCCAACATGAAGTAGAGTAGGTGAAGATGAGTATCTAACCTAATAAATCCAGCCCTCTTGAGTCCATAACAAACCTCAATAATCTCACCAATGAGATCTTCCTTGTCTTGAAGAAATTGCCTCTTGATTTGCTCCATGTAGTCTTCTCCAAACAACCTTTTGTCATCTCCATCACATTAGAGGAGTTTTGAGCTCCAAAAAGACCCTTTAAAAATTCGTGCAAGATGTAGTTTATACTATTAAAATATTATAACATTAATACTTTTGACTTGCCATAACTTTTTAATCGTAGTTCAAAAGTGTCTCATATAACATATCATTGGAAACCCTTGCCGAGGGCTTTCCAATGCACCAAACTTCGCTCAATTCGGACTTACCGCTAAAAAGTTATGCCATTTGTAGTGTGGAATCAAAATGTGGACTCAAAAAGTTACGTTACATAGATTTCAAATTTGAGTGTTTTGATTGGTCCATGTGTAAGAAAAAATTGAGAAAAAATATTAAAAGAATCTTTACAAAGAGTCTTTTTTGGATTTAGAACTCCTCTAATGTGAGTGATCAATTCATATTCATAGAATCCTTTGAGTTGATGAAGAGATG
>MU834757.1:0-44496 GCA_029204225.1 Diphasiastrum complanatum
AAGTACTTGTCTTTTCAATTATAAAGTGGAAAAAGTTATTCCAAAATTTTGGACAATCAAGTCCCTCTTCTCCTAAAACCACTAATTTTATGTTGCCACTACAATAGTTGAGATTGAATCTTGACTATGCTATGATATTAGGGATAATGCAACTAGCAACTCTCATCAACATACCAAAAACATCCATCATAACCTTCCCTTGAAAGGTAGTGTAGAAAAAAAAAAATTGGCCATTGGACATGCAAACAGGATGCACGTGCCTAAGCATCATACATATCAAAGTTAGATCTCAGATAATACCTAAACACAACGAAAACTAGATGTGCAACCTTCACATCCATTAACTCCATAGCATTGACTATATGCTACAACATACCTACATGTTATCAATAACCATGAATTGGTCCATATCAGCTTTGGCCAAATGCACAAAGATCAATGTTCTAAGATCAAGGCTAGAAAATAGTGAAGGGCAAGGCCAAACAGATGAAGTTCTTACTTGCTCATAAAAAAAGGGTGACTATAAGATATCGTAAACTAGAACATGTTTAAGCGAAACTGAATCTAAATAGAGTAAGCAGTGGCTAAATTGCAGAGCAAAAGATAAAATGATTAGCACAAACAAGCTATCTTAAAAAGTTCTCAAATGAGAATTGCATGTGGTCTTTTCGACACCTGTGGGTAACTAATACAACATAGAACCACATATTGACAAACATCTAGATCAATACATGGACATAACAAAAAAGAGACATAATTTTGCAACTCCATACACCCACAAACAAAAATTGCATCGAGAATATCCTCCAAAAATTGCCACTCACAACATCCGACACCCAAGAGTAGTTGAATGCCACATGCATAAAGATATGGCCACTTTAGCTTTTTATATTTACACTTAGATTGACATGCTAAGTTTCTAATTATCTGATGTGTGCATATTAGTCTTATGCACCATCTTGATATTTACTTGCTTTTCTTTCTGACTTTTGTTCTACTCTCATAGAAACATTCGAACTATCACATGTCATCACTTAAGCTTGCTCAAACAAAAACAAACTAACAGAGAGCCTGAGTGTGCTCTCTAATGACTCATTAGAAGATGGGAGATGTCTAGTAGTGTTTGGAGAACAACCTAAAACACACTTCTGATAGGTGTACATATGTACACATGATGAGTTGGGTATGGATCAAGCAAGTGGGTCAATGGCAAAGTGGACTTAAGGAAAAATGTGAAGAAAGAGCACATGTGTGCGCGCGCGCGCGCGTATGTGTGTGTGTGTGTGTGTGTGTGTGTGTGTGTGTGTGTGTGTGTGTGTGTGTGTGTGTGTGTGTGTGAGAGAGAGAGAGAGAGAGAGAGAGGAGCTGATGAAGAGATCAAAGTCAGATAATACTCTGATGCAGACAAACAGTTGTTAGAATACTCATCTGCACCATTGAATTTCACATATTACAAAAATTTCTTATTATGCAAAATGCAACAAAAAGCATGATAAGAATACAAAGTGAACACTAGCTTGGTAGCAAATATGTTGAGCAAAGAAAATATATTTTGCAACTAAGATATTCTTTAGCACCATGGAGTTTACCATGTGCACTATGGCCATGGAGCTTACCATGTGCACCATGGAGCTTACCATGTGCACTATGGCCAGGTCTTGAGAGCTTCAAAGCATGGCGAAAGGCATCATTCATGCAAGATAGCACCGTCATTTGAATTTTGCTGTTTGACAACAGGTAGCGGCGGACCAAGCAATTTTCTGGTCGCCTCGAACCTGAAAACACAAACATATTTGTGGACTTCAAAAGACTATCAAAGTATGCAAAAAGCAGAAATGAGAACTAGAAAAACTCTTGACGACTAATGACATTATAGGCTACCAAATTTGAAGTTCCAGCTACAAGAGATGCCTCATAAAAATCTTGAAGACACCACAGATTCAATTTTTGAACCTTGAACATTAAATGACAACTTAGAAAATGACACCACCAGCTCATCATAACACACCCTTCAAATACCAGTTTTGACCAGGTCACATTGCCATCAGAATGAAGACACACTTCAAAGGTGAAAATGTATACGAACTCACAAAGGTGACAAAGTGAGGCAATGCCACTAGGATAGACCTAGATCATAAAATGACAAACAACTGATCAACCAAAAAATTGACGCATAAAATCCAAACAAATCTTGCTTGGTGGAAAGCTTCACTTAGCAACATAGTATTCTCTCTTTAACGAAAATCCAAATTATTTCAAATAGATACACTAACCACTTGACAGTAACTACGGCACAATAGCCCACACACCCACACTGCCAGGACACTCACTCATCCTGCTTCACAAAGACAATACTAACAAGCTTACCTACAAGCGAGCATAATAGATTCTCGGTCAATCACTCCAAGCACGCGTCTGTCCCTTCGAAGAATGTTGTCATTGATGACAGGAAGTTGTCGGAAACCACCGGTATTCATCAGTTGTTGAGCTGTTTTGAGATTCATATCAGGGTATGCAGTTACAACTTTCAATGCTTCATCTTCGATTGTAAAACATCCACAAATTGTGGACACTGCTTCTCCTCCAAGCTGAATATAAGAGAATCCTTTTTAGTTGCAATAAAAGAAGGTTAACATCTAAACATCTTTTAGAAGAACACAAGCACAAGTAAGGATATGTGGATTCAGATATCTTCTGAAAGCAAGATATGTTGTCCAAAGCTTAATACATATTCTCCAACAAAAACGAATCAGTCTAGTATCAATTATCTACTTCACATTAATATGTTCTATGTCAGGATTGCAAAATATTTTACAAATGGTGTCTCTGAAGCAAATGGTAGAAAATTTAATTGCTGCAGCAGATTTTCAGCCCTAGGTGATTACACTGTTTAAGAAGGTTTGTCTAAGGGGGTAAGAGTTGCAATATACAGCATAAACTTTCATTGAAGCAGACCACTACTTGCATCTCATATTGACATGGCAAAAGCAAGTAAAAATATACAAAAATTGAATGCATCTATTGTACATCCTGATTCCTATGCTTGAGTATTCTCATTGGTGCTGTTCTCTAACTTGAAACACAAAGAAAAGAACATAGTCTGAAGAATAGGCGTCCAATTAAAGAAAGCTTGGATGTTCAAAGGGCCATAGTGGGCTAAAGTTTACTCATTACCTAGGAGCAACTATAAATGCACTCTGACAGATGTCACCCATCTCTGAGAATTTATCAAATATATGGAAAATTCCATAAAGGAGGCTCATGAATCTACAAGAATGCATAGTTCTTTAATGGAAACTAGCATGCAACAATATAAAAGCCTTCGTCAACCCGATGTGTCCTGGTCGAAATGGTTCCCTAAACAGCATGAATTGTCGTCCTTGAGTAACGAGAAGACTGTCAGGTGTAGTGTGGCCTTGTAAAAAAGAGCTGCTCCACATAACCCTCTCCGACTTGTGGACTTGGCAGCATCATAAGGAAAGATGAGATCAGGAGGGTGGCTTTACACTCGTGCATTTCCATGAAGAACACATTTCACATTGAAGAATGCCTCGAAGGGGGATGGAATGCGTCTAATTCTAGACATTGAGCTTCAGGGTTTTCCATTAGAGCACTTGCCAAGGGACTATCTGGCTTCAAATGCATGTCGGAGATCAAGCACTCTTGATTTGCATACACATGACATATCCTTGTTCATAAAAATGTGAATGCCCTTTGGTAAAATACTATTGTTTATACACAAAGAACACCGATGCACCATGAGTGTCGGACATTATGCCTCATTGTGCGGCTTATGTGAAGGCCAAGCATGGAAGCCAAGCCTCCACCAGGGAGTTTTGGTGGATAAGACCCCCACAACACCTCTATGACGACATGTTCAAGGTTGCTACCACCGATCTCTGAGGAATGCCATGGTCAACATGGGAGGGGAAAACAAGGGGGTCTCTCAGTACATGTGTCAGGTTTCTCCCTTAGCCTATTGACATAGGCTTTAAAATCAAAATCAAAAATGAAACAGACATGCACACAAGCAAGCCTGATGAAAATGACAAGAAACCAAATAAAGAAAATTTATTTATGGCAAAGATTGGAAATTCTCGCACATAGTTATAGTGCAGACCTTAGGCTCTAGGGCCCCTGGTCTATCATTTGACATTATACTTTATTTGGCAAGACATGACATTTGTTCATGTTTGGGGTCATTTGGTCTTATTGGGCCCCTAATGAATGGGCATTATTGGCCTGGCCCCAGCTTGTGAGTCCTCGTGCAGCTATAACTAGGCTTGATACATGCTCATCAGGGAGGATTCATAGATTGAAAATAGATCAGTCTTAGCTTAGGTCAATTCACCACTCTTTACATTAACTCAACGCTTTGCCTTTCTCGTTAATTTTTGGATCTCTTGTGAGATCTTTCTAAATTTCTACGCTTTCAACTGTGTCACTTCTATTCCATTCTACAATTGAAAATTAGAACGGAGGGAGATCAATATCCAACCTATTTGGGTTTTGGTCACTTACCCTTTTTCATAATTTTTCATAGCATTTTCAGAAGTTCAGTGTCTTCCTACAATAGGTCGTTATCCTATCCTTTTATATCCTCTATTTTGGCTGGATCTCGACAGCTGCACAGCCCATCATTGTGCCCCTTGATCAAGAAAAATTATATCATACCTTTAAGACAGCCGATATGATGTTTGCCACACTAGACAAAGTCATTGACAGCTCTAGGAAGGATCATGCTAGTCTACTACAATATTTTGATACGTGCAACCCTCCACCTCTTTTATTGAGACACCTACTGATAATGTTATAAATGTGGTCAAGATAAAGGGTATGTCATAAGATACATACACAGGCATAGCAAAGGAGAAACTGTATCTTCAAGATGAGGCATTATCATAGGATCAAGGTGGTGTGAGCCTAGTCCACAGGTACATGAGGTACATATGTTATTACTGATTCACTTCACACGAATTGTGTGCAGATGATTCATGCACAGCCATTGCAGGTCGGTAGTCATTAGTCATGCTATTGTTCTAGAATTTACTTGATGCTATATACAGAGCACTGAAAGTTTGTACGTGAGGTACAAGCCCATTATAAGGCAGATTCATGCATACATGAGGTCCAGCCACTAGGTCATTCAATGCCATAAGCAAAGGCACATGTTCCTTTGGTTGTTCTCGTACATCACAGTATTTCAACCATTTCACAAAAGCTTCCCATGGAGTATGATTTAGGCTACTATTCCTTCGACTATGAAATGTATATTTCCAGTATGATTCAAGACTTAAGGTTAGCATCATTACATCAGGATTAGACTTGTATATAGAAATTGGAAGCTCATATAGCTCATAGTATTTCAATACAAATATAATGGCTTTTCACATATTCAACTCTCTTACTTAACTGCATCCGATTAATTTTTGTCACTTAATATGAATTTTGATGTAGCCTTTCACTGAGTTTGATATTCCTGTCATGGCCTACTTTTATACACAAAATCTTGGCTACTATGGATCCTCTTACATTGAAAGGTATACTTTATGACTGTTCAGTATGGAGGGTTCACATTCTTGCTTCAAGCACGGTCTTCTAGTTTGTAGTTAGTGTTTATTTCCAGCAATCATGACAAGGTCCCATAAGGAATTCCTACAGCTCCCCATTGGTATCTAGTATCTACTCAATAATGCTATCTACTATCTTCCCAAATTGCCTTAATAGGCTATAGCTAATCCTTAAACCCTTAGTTCTAAGAGTAAACACCAAATTTCCTCTCCTAAACCCTCCCCTCCGAACTCCTATGATCTCTCTCTCTCTCTCTCTCTCTCTCTCTCTCTCTCTCTCTCTCTCATTTCAAAAACACGGCCCTTTCAACTTCTTGCATGTCAACACCTTGCACAAAAATCAAGTTTCTGCTCTTTGAGTAAAACTTTTTGCATTTCAGACGTCTCAGGTAACTTCACAAATCAAAATCTATAGAAAGATCTGAGAAAGGAGGGGACCACTCACCTCATGTAGCATTAAGATAGAAAACCTGCCAAACTTCTCACCTCAAAATCTAGAGAGAGAAAGGGGGGGCTTCTCGCATCAGGTAGCATTAAGAGAGAGGAAAGCAACAACACCTCACATTTTGGTGTAATTAAAAATCTCACATTTCAAGCTAATTAGCATCACATCTTAAGGTAATTCCTTATCGAATCACAAGCTGAGGATTCATCTCGGATTTGCTCGTAACATCTCACAAAAACTTCTATTCAAAACTTGTTCAATGAGGTACAATGTTAACTTTGATCAACATTCAAGGTATACATATCTCGGATAATTCAATAAGTCTTATTAATGCTGAAAAAGCTTTACACTATGTGATGCAAATGGAAGATAGGGCTTTCAAATTGTATATAGGATTCTTCGACTTCAAGCAGCTCTATTTTGGACGATAATGCGTTCAAAAATATGTACCAATACACCTAAGTTGCGTCAAAACAATGTTCCGGAACGTTGACATCCCTGAAAATAAACAAAAAGGTTTTTTATTTATAGCCAATAGAACCCAACTAGGAGACACATAAACTAGGAGCAATACTGGGTTTCAAAATCTAGGGAATTCTATTGTACGCAGCACATCTATGTCAAGTTAGTGACTTCTTGTCATGCCTTCTCAATGATATCAAAGCCAAAGCTTGCATGTTAAAGATCTCTAGTGTTGAGGAAGGAGTGCTACCAAGAGAGGAAATCAAAGCTCGTGAGGATCAAGTTCTATCTCTTTGGAATTTGGATTAAGCTTGCTTCGATTACCAATTGCTTGTTCCCTATGTGTTAAAGAACACGGTACCTTGCATGATGTGCAACCTCAATAGAAGAGTTCCCAACGGGACTTCAAGATCTATCAAAACATCTTCCAAGTGCATGGATATTGGTCCCATAACCATAGAGTGTAGATGTACAAGGGTCGTTCAATGTTATTCAATGCTTTGCGTAATCTAAAAATTTAGCAAAGCAAACTTGGTTTTGATACCACACTGTGTATAATTTAGTATTCCCAATACCTAATACACCATCACAGTCTTTATAACCTTTGTAGGCTTTCTATTTCCCCTAAGACACCTAAAAATATTTACAAAGAAAACCCACCAAAAATTTTAAAATTTAAAATTATTAAAAAAAAAACAGCCTCCTACCTTGGAACTACCTAAAATTCTGGAATGCAATCGAAATACTGTATTCCAGAACATGATGAATCTATGCAATAGATACGACTATTGCCTTATGGACCATTATCACAACCCTCTATACTTTTATACATGTCCACAACACTATGGACTTAAAGGAAGGCATGTTTGGGGCAATTCTTTCAATAAGAAGCATGGTTGTCAAGCAAACCAGTCTGTTGAGCAAAGCAAAAGCACCCGATGCAATCGAACAACAAGATGCATTGGGCATTGGATAGCTTATCCAAGTTGGAACGATACCGAGGAAGCAAAAAAAGAGGATATTGTTGTGTTACAAACTATTAAACTTTGCGGAACTGGATGCTTGTTATAGCAATGTGTGCATCATTAATCTCTTCCTTTCAGTAATCTGTCAAGGTTCATGAGCCAAACCTTCATTTATCTGGGCACTTAGATCCCTGTTTGGCATTTATAGTTGTAAGAAGTTCCATGAGTTAAGGCTAGGTCAACGCCCATCCAATAGAGTGCCCATTGTACCAAATGACTGTACTCGATGCCACTTCAGTTGAAACTGATTGATTGAGACTTAGGCTTAGACTATAATTAGGTAGACTTTCGTTCATGATTGTCATATTGTTATTCATTTGATCAATGCATCTATATTAATTCCGTACATTCACAATTCTTTCCAGCCCAGCATTTCATTTTGGTATTTTTGTTGTTTAGCATGCAACTAACAAGTTGATTTGATTGTCAAATTGTCTTCCAAGTGTAGGATTACTCCCAATTTAGAATAGTCCTAGAGCTATGAAGATAATCGTTCTAATCCTAGATTAAGACAATAAAAATGGCTCCAATACCATTTGTAATCATCTGTTAGAGCCTTTACTCCTTGTCCCAGTTATTTACAGTTTTTAGAGACACATGTACGCTTTGTAATTATTGTAATTACTAAAATGGCTAAGTCACCGGCCTGTGGTGACCTTTGTAACTAAATTGTAAACAAACTGTAATTAGTTGGCATTGGACCTCAAAGAGTCGTGCTTAGCTTTGGCATGGGGTACTGGGTCATTTATTAGGAGTGGCCCTAAAAAGTAGGAGTTGACTAGTCAAAGGGACACGTGTCATGCTCACTGGGACACTGGGTCCGTGAATGAGTGACACATGTTAGGGTTGACCGGTCAAACATGACATGTGTCACATGCTCACTGTAGTGTATGAGTGACGCATGTCAGCCTACTCACTTGCCTATGTGTCAGGGTACTGCCAAGTGGCAAGTGTCGACTATGCACGGAATTGGCCATGTGTCGACGTTAGGAAAGGCCAGGGTTAAGGGGTGCTTGAGGATTGTGGATAAGTGAGCCTAGAGACAGGCATTCCTGATCATAATCTATGCAACAAAGGCTGGGAGGAGACAAGCAGCCAGCTCCACCATGTTTCATGCTTTATGATGGTACATGCAAGGAAACCGATCGGGATCGAAGTTTCAGCTTGATGTGCACGGGATAAGCTAGGTTTTAAGTGCAGTTTCAGATGTGGAGTCTTACATCATCCCACAAAAATACCCAGGTTTCTAACTAGCTCTAGCAATCCATATGGAAGAGATCATGCCCTATAATCTCCAACACTAATCCTCATGTAGTGCATCCGTACATCTATGGACAAGACACACCAAATGTCCTTGTAGTATCAAAACGCAAAGACTTTTTCGAGCTAGTGGTTCCAAATGTAGCAATCAGATTTCGATGTCAAGTTGATATGGAGTAAACTGCTAACTTTCAATAGGATCCCTTGGTTACTTGTTATAGAAGATCATTTTGCTCTTAAGAAATTAATTCTAAGAAGAAACAAAATACATCTATGTTTCAGTTTATCCACATCTCCTCGAATGTCCTTGTCCTTCCTCTGATATCCTTTTATTGGATCAATTAGTCAAAAATAGATATGTTTCTAAGCCTGAATCATGGCCTCTAGTCCCCAAAGAGAAAAGATATTTCCCTTAAAAAAGCTCTTAATCCTTATAATCATCAAGTACCAAAATAATAGGAGACAATGATTATGTCCATAACTCTCCACTATTATCCTCAATGTTTGACAAAATTGTAAAACTGAAAAAAGGCGTCCAAAAAGGGCATATGCTAAAGAAAGTTATATGCCAACAGTTTCGTTTTCACATAGGGTATTGGATAAGACTAATTTTTTGTTTTTTGGTTGGGTGGTTGGGGAAAAGTGACTTGGTCTTAAATGAACCATAAAATTAAAGTTTGAAGTTGCATATCGACAATTTTAAGTCCATTTACTCTTTGTGACCACAAGTAGCCTATAGACTATAGGGTTTTAGACATTTACAGTGTGATGCTCAACGTTTTACAAATATACATTAGGAAGCATGTTGTGTGATGCTTTTGGGCTTAGATGTGTTATATCCAGATTATGACAAGACAGAATAGGAACAATCCTTACACAATGAACATTACAGACTTCAATACTTACTTCACCAAATGGCATACATTCTCCAATACTTCATTTGAAAATCATTGTGTAGCTTCTTTGGAAAGAGCATGTTTTAAATACCATTTTAACAATAATGTTAAGTTTTCTCCCAACATAGCTTTCCATCATCTTCATTTTGAGGTATCATCCTTCATTTTGGGTGGCAATTTTAGTTGTTGACATCCAAATCTTAAATTAATATTGTGAAGACTATCTTTTGTGAGTCAAGGAGAATACTAGACTATTAAATGGGACAACAAGTTATCATAACATTTTGAAGAATCTTAGGCATATCAAGACACGTGTCCGAAGGTAGCCAACAACAGAAGTGATTTGAGCTAAAACATAGTCACATTTCCCTCCAAAAGGTTCCAAAAAGAAGAGACTATTACGATCCCACACGAGTCTAAAGGGAGATTGAGTCTCCTCTTCATATTGTTCAATGTCCAAAAGCATAGTCTAGCAAAGAGTAGCTCATATTGTAAATTTTTCAATGTAATAGTTGTTGTTGACTAGTTGATAGGTAGGTAGGGTAGGTGTGGTAGTGTTGGGATTTCGGGAAATAGCCGATAATCCTCAGTGCATGACTCTACGTCTATCAGACTCTAAGCTACCTTCGATAAATCAAAGATCTCTCTACTTGATCCTATCTTCGAAGTTGCTAGGATCGAAACAATTGATTCCGTAGACATGCACGAATTAGATTGATTTAGATTTAATTGCAAAAGCGAAATAGAACAGATCATAGAGCATTACAATCGACACGAATTATCAGTCACATGAACAATTCAATCTACAAATCAGTTTATCTTCACATCACGAATCAAACGAAACAAAACACATGCATTCGACACAATACAATACACTTAGATTACTGGAACGAATACATTTATCCAAAAGCGTGTACAAGTCTGAATGCAGGCAAAGTCACGATCTTCCTAAGACAACACTCTATAGTAACAGAGAGAAAGATCGAATAGTTGCGCTCTGAATAGATGTTCGATTGATCGATGAATAAGTAACGTGAGTAATATGAGTAACTTCTTTACATTGATTGTTATCAAATATATACACATGGCTAATGTTTAATCTGTACTTTTACAAATAGGATTAAGGCACTATGTGCTGTTAGCAGTCGTTGTCGGAGTTATGGACTCGCCTCATTACATTCGCCGCGTCCATTTACATTTACTTTACTTTATGCATAAGCAGGCCTTGGGCCCTTTTTTATTCATTAGTGACACTTAGACTATATGGTTGGCCTTTGGCCTTATTATTCATTATTAGGCCATTTGGACATATTACTGGAGAGTGGGGGCCTTCTTGGAGGGCGCACTATTTTCCCTCCCAGTTGGGCCCTAGCCACCGGAAGCTTCCTTTTAGGGCTTCCTCTTGGCTGTAAGTAGGGAAATTGTGTCATTTGTTATTCAGCTGATGATATTGACCTCTCTCTTTAGTCTCCTTAATCTCTCTCTTTCCTGCTTTCTAGGGTTAAGTCTTGCTTATGTGCTGCTTTCATATTACAGGTTCGTCTATACCATAGTCGACGCCGCCGGCAGATTCGGTTTTTGGTCCAGTGGGATGGCCGTCCTATTGAGGAGGCCACATGGGAGCCTATTGATGTCTTTTATCATACACCATCACTTGCGGATCAGGCTCATGCTCTTGCTGCACTTGTTGATTCCTCTACATCAGATGTTGTTCTAGCTGTTGATGCACCAGGGCTTGCTGCTACTTGATCCAGTTTCTTTTCAGCAGTTGGGTCTTTTTCTTTTGTGCCAAGGAGAGTTATGGACTCGGCTCATTACCTTCGCCGCATCCATTTACATTTACTTTACTTTATGCATAAGCAGGCCTTGGGCCCTTTTTTATTCATTAGTGAGACTTAGACTATATGGTTGGCCTTTGGCCTTATTATTCATTATTAGGCCATTTGGACATATTACTGGAGAGTGGGGGCCTTCTTCGAGGGCGCACTATTTTCCCTCCCAGTTGGGCCCTAGCGACCGGAAGCTTCCTTTTAGGGCTTCCTCTTGGCTATAAGTAGGGAAACTGTGTCATTTGTTATTCAGCTGATGATATTGATCTCTCTCTTTAGTCTCCTTAATCTCTCTCTTTCCTGCTTTCTAGGGTTAAGTCTCGCTTATGTGCTGCTTTCATAGCTTAAGTCTTGCTTATGTGATGCTTTCATAGCTTAGCTCTAGATCAGTTGTGGCTCTATTCGTAACTGTCGGACAGAATCTGATTCCATTAGAGATTCTTTATGGGCATGATAGTGTTGAGTTGTCGAATGGTCGAGAGTCGATGGTGACTGCTCGATGTTTTGATGATGGCCAAATAGTCGATGATGCGTATAGACGATGATGCTCAGATCAATAGTTAGGCCGTGTTGACAGAAGCACTGTCATCGAATCCTTTGTATTTCTGCAGACTGTCAGACAACTAGTGCATTTCTATAGAGTATCTGACTATACTTGTATTTACACACAGCAAATGAATGGATCTAGATTAGCAGTGAGATAAGGGATGGAGAAGATAGAGATCAAACCCCTTAATCTGGATCCTTGAATGCCTTAATTTTCAAATTCAAGATAGCACCAAAATTCTTGTGTGCTTCCTGAGTTAACCCTTTTGTAAAGATATTAGCTGCCCTCTACTGGGGTTTGCAAAACTTCAAACTCACCTCCTTGTCGAGTATCCTGCTCCTAATGTAGTGGTACTTAATCTCGATGTGCTTGCTCCTAGAGTGAAATCTAGGATTGATTGATAATGCTATAGCACTCTGATTGTCGCACTAAATCATTGTTGGAGCAGTTTGTCTGAGACCAATGTCAGACAATAGATTTCTCAAACAAATTGCTTTTTTAGTAGCTTGAGAGGCTGCAATGTACTCTAACTCTATCGAAGGCACTGCGATGGAGGTCTGTTTTCAACTGTTCCAGGACATTGGACCATTGGTTTGTTGAACAGGAAGACAAATCCAGAAGTCGATTTTCTAGTGTCGACATCACCTGCCCAATTTGCATCTGTGTATCCATGAAGTGTATGGACATCGGACGGATTAACCTCTCCATAGCAGATGCATAGGTTGATTGTAGCTCGTACATATCTAATTACTCTTAGAAGAGCTTTCCAATGGATCATACCAAGGTTAGCCATGTATTGGCTCAAAGACCTGACAGCATATGCAAGATTGGGCCTGGGGAAATCATTGCATACATCAAGGATCCGATAATGGACTGACATGGATACCCCTCCATTTCGCCTTTCTCCTCATTGGTTTGAGGACATTGCTCCTTCGATAACTTTTAACCTGGATCCATGGAATTATGTACAAGCTTACAATTTATTAAATTGAATTTCGAAAGTAAATTCTGGAAGTACCTCTGCTGAGTAATATAGAGAAGCCTTTTGTCTCTGTCTCTATGGATTTGGATCCCGAGACAATAATGCGCTTCCCCTAGATCTGTCATCTCAAACTCTTGGGAGAGCATCCACTTAGTGTCCTTTGTCAGCTCGACATTGTTGCCAAAAAGTAACGTATCATCCACATGTAGTGTGATGATGACAATGAACTGTCAGACAACCTTGAAATAAACATTACAATCTATAGAGCTTGGCTGGAAACCGTGATCGATCAGAAATGTGTTGATTCGATGGAACCAGGCTCTGGACAATTCCTTCAGACCGTACAAGGCTTTATGGAGTTTGCATACTTGATCTTCTTGACCATTGAGGACATAGCCTTCTGGCTGGATCATATAGGTGTCCTTTTCGATCACTCCATTGAGGAATGTTGTTTGTACATCCATCTGATGTACCTCAAGATTGGTTGCAGCAGCATATGATAGTTGCAGTCGAAGAGAAGAATGCTTGAACAACGGGCTAAAGGTTTCGAAGTAGTCGACATTGGGAGTTTGTGAAAACCCCCTTGCCATGAGTCGCGGGCCTTTCTTCTGTTGATATTGTTGTTTGCTTTATACTTGATCTTAAAGATCCATTTGCAGTCGATGACTTTTCTGTCTACAGGCAGCTTGGTGACAGTCCATCTATTGTTCTTCAGCAGCGAGTTGTACTCCTTGTCCATAGCTTCCCTCCAGAGATCTGAATCGGCCTGTGACATTGCTTCTTCAACTATGGTCGGCTCCTGTATAGAATAGTGAGCAAACTCATTAGTACATCAAAGAGGCTGAGTTCAAATCCTTGTTGATCTTCTGGTTGGAGTTTCAGGCTGAGAAATTCGACTTTGTGTCGGTTGTTCGGCTGCCCTTGAGTTGCAGCTTCTTTATCTTCCTCTATATTTGACTGTACAGGCTGACTACTTGAAGGAATGGAAATGGTATTTCGATATACATCAGTTGTCGGGGCAGATTCGATAGACTAGATCTAGTTCTTGCCTTTCAGATCAAGAAGCTGATCTTCAATGAAAGTCACATCCTTGCTAGTAAAAGTTTTACAGGTTTCAATGTTGTACAGTCGATACATTCCATTTGAAGAACAATAGCCAACAAAAACAGTCTTGAGAGGATGCTCATCTAATTTCTTTCTTGTGTCCTTTGGGACATGAGCATAAGCAGTGCATCCGAAGACTCTTAAATGCTTTAATGAAGGTTTGGAACCAGTCCAAACTTCATGAAGAGTCTTGCTATCAGGTAGGCCTTTTCTGCACGTAAGCTGCTATCGACACAGCAGCATGTTGCCAAAATGATTTGGGCAACGAAGCATGAGTGATCATGCATTTGGCAAACTCGACTAAGGTCCTGTTCTTCCTTTCGGCCAGTCCATTCGACTGTGGAGAATAGGAAGCAGCAAATTGTTGTTCGATACCATTGCTAAACAATAATCCTTGAATGCATTTGAGATGTATTCACTGCCATTGTCGCTCCTGAGAGCTTTGATTCTTTTGCATTTCTACAATTTTGCATGCTCTTTGTACTTTTTGAAGAATTGAAAGGCTTCGTATTTGTGCTTCATAAAATATACAGCAGTTTTTTTAGAATAATCATCAATGAATGTAATAAAGAATTTTGTACCAAGCAGTGATGGTGTCTGCATCGGACCACATATATCAATGTGAACTATGTCTAGCAAATCTTAGATATGTGTTTTTGGTTCGGCTTAAATGGCGTTCTAGTCTACTTTCCTATGATATAACTTTGGTAGACAGGAGGGTCGACAGTTTGATAGTCAAAATCAAGTACTGAAGAACGCTCAGACATGTTAGCAATCGATATATGATTAAGGTGGCCTATAATGCCAAATAAAATTCTTTATTCATAGATGTTGAACTGCTTAAAGCACGATCAATCGTAGAGTAACAATGAGTAAGCCTATAGAGATATCCTTGCCTCTTTCCGAGTGCAAGGACTCTCTTACATTTATTATGAATCTTACATGAATCTGATTCGAACTCTACCTTATGTCCTAAATCAGTAATTTGACTGACCGATACTAGACTTTCCATCAGATTCGGGACATACAATACATTTGGTATGAGCTTCGATAATCCATGTTGAAATTCAATCTAACAGTACCCTCACCCCTACAAGAAGCCCAAGACTCAAATGATCAAAACTAGCAAATGACCAGCCTTAGTGGCTATTTATAGTGGATATCCTAGCTCCCTTCATATTGATTTGAAGGGAAATTCAAATTCAAATTTAGGGCCAAACATAAAAAAACATGTAAAATAGTATTTCTAGGCCCGTCACGTGTAAATATAAATTGCGTGTCCACTAATATTGTCAAAAGTAGAGAGGTATGGACTATAATATGTGTCAATAACACTCCCCCCTTCTAAAACATTGCTCTCAATGTGGGCTAGTACTAGAGCTACTTCAGTTTCGCTATATTGTCATTTTCTTTCCAGGGTATTCAGTATTTGCAGAACATTCTTTTCCTGTTTTGAGCAGGTTGTTGATTCTGGTTCAGACCTTGCTTCTGTGACTACTTCTGATGGCTGTCGAATGATCTGATTGCCTTCTTCTTTTGTTGCTTCTCGGAATTCTTCTTGGAGAACAGAGCTTGCGAGTCGTTGGAGGACGAAAATGCTCCATTCCTTCAAGTTTCCTCCTGCAGCTACATTGTTAGGGCTATGGACATAACTATATCCGAGTGAGTTGAGACCATCATCACCTAGTTTTCATAAGAGGACGGCAAGCTAGACAATGAGGTCATGAAAGCGTCCGAATCTTCGATCACTGAACCTTTTGCTGCCATCTGCTCCAACAGAGTCTTGAATTGATTAATGTGATTCTGAACAGAATCACCTTCTGACATTCTGAGTGAGACGAACTTTCACCTGAGATGCAGCTTTGAAGTGACATCTCTCACTTCGTAAAGTGTACTCAAATATATTCCAACCTTCTTTTGAAGATTGGGCTTGTCTGATGTAGCCAATCTTTGTATTGGAGATGTTAAGGGTGATCAAAAGCCTTGCCATCCCTGAGCTTGCACTGAGAAAAGGCCTGCTCATCGACACTGGGAATTAGCTCAGTGCCAACGACTATCTCCCATAATTCCTTGGCCATCAGTACGACCTTCATCTTGAATTTTCACAAGTGGTAATTCGAACCATCGAGTTTATCTACCAGTCGATGGTGACTACTCGATAGTTCAATAATGGCCGAATACGTCGATGATGACTATCATATAGACGATGATGCTCAGATCGATAGTTCGGCAATGTCATCAAATCCATTGTATTTCTGCAAACTGTCAGACAACTAGTGCATTTCTGCAAAGTATGCGACTATACATGTATTTACACAGAGCAAATGAATGGATCTAGACTAGCAGTGAGATAAGGGATGGAGAGGATAGAAATCCAACAGGTAGGTGAGTAGGTGAGGCTAGAGAGAGAGAGAACCAAAATGGCTACAAATAAGGGTCTTCAACGAGCTACTACAGCCATAATTTTTGTACTATCACCAATAATAGAACGCTAATTGCTCGTGTCTACAAGTCATAATGGAGAATGATAGCCTAGTACCTTCTTATTGTGTATCATTGAATGCTTGTTGTGTATACATCAATTAATAATGATGAAACGTACTTATCTAGTACACATCTAAATTTAATCTTTCCATTTATGGCATTTAAAGATTGGTATGATGCTTACTCGGTATTTGATCCTCTTTAGTCAAACTTTTCTTCATGGATCAGAGCGAGGTACTAAGCCAACATAGTACAATTCGTACTATTCCCATATAGAACCCTACAAGGTCAGAATAGTTTCTACACAGGTACTGCAGCCCCCCATACAGTCCTTGCAAGAGGTCGTACCACACCATAAATGTGTAGTACAACACCAGTACCAGGGCATTTGTGAAGAATTGTGCACTTTTGAGACAGTTTTGAGTAGTTTTGCTGACTATTACAGATAGAGGACAAAAATTCAAGGCTGTACCATTCCATACAGAGCAATACAGATCCGTACATTGTTGTACCCGTACTTTCTTGCAGGACAAGAGTCCCTTGCCTTTAAAGAATATGCCATATCAGACATCTGGAGGCTGTTTACTATTAGTACAATGACTGTTGTACTTAAAAATCTGTACTACAGTCCATATAGTGAGTTGTACAGTACTGTTTATACACTACAGTAGACATTAAATGCAGTTTCAGACACTTACTAATGATTCTTGCTTAAGTTTTTTTGAGGTTTCTTGGCTTATATCAAGAAGTTTATTATATTTAGTAACTATAGTACAACAAGTACATAACTGTAGTACAGTACATTTCAATTTTATCTATTGCTCATAATTACCATAAAAATTTCAAGAATTTTAAGCAGTAGATATTGCAATTAAGAAATTTTTTGCTAAATTTAATTGGGCTATAGTAGCATTATTTTTGGAGGGGAGAAATTATGTCAAAATTTTGGGCTACGATACAATCATAAATATTTTGGAAAACTCTTGGGCTATGGTACCATAATAAAAAAATTTGAAACCAATTTTTTGGTTGTGTATTCAAAGTGCAAAACCCAATGGCAAACCCCATTCGCAACTTGGCAAAGTTTTAAGACTAAGAGTACTAGCAATTTTAGCATTTAACACCTCAAAAATTGCTGAACCACACAACATTCACAAGAATTTTGTAAGAGATTTTTTTTTGTCATTTTGTTTTTTACCAGAAGTTTTGAGCGCACATACATATTCTTGATTATTGTGGATGTCTTTGTATCACACAATTTGTGGTGCCTATTTTGACTTTACATTCTAATACCACCACTGATGGATTCTTCTAGTGACATTACTGTCATAGAAAAATTTGATGGGGGTAATTTCCATATGTGGAAACTTAAGCTCAGAACGAAGATGTGTGGGATCTTGTTACTGGTGTTAGTTAGGATTTAATTCACAAATTTTGCATCATTGAAACATGAAAAGACAACACATGTAGGCTAATTGATCAATTACGAAGAATGGCTAACTAGCATCACATGAATTCACAAGACAATAGATTCTCCCATGAACAGCCCAAGGAATACCGATCAATAAGCTGCTAAATAAATGTACAAGTGCCTTATGTATACCCAATGAACCCTAATGTAGGAATTCAAAAATGAAGGGAGAGAAAGAATGGAGGGAAAATAGTGCACCCTACTAAGGGCCCCCCACTCCACATATGACTCAATAAATAAAGGCACTTGGCCAGTCAATGTCAGAAATAAGGCCCAAGGCCAGTCATAAGCATAAAAAAGGATCTAGGGACTGAACATGAATAATATAGAATGCGTAACTGCGAACAAAAGTATAAACAACAATAAATGTAAAAAGACCCACGTAACCCAATAAGCTTGTGATCCATAACTCTCCATTGCCCCCAATGTGGGAGAAGTAAGAAAATATGGTAACGGTGAGCAAGAGCATCTTGAGAAGCAATGGTAGCTGCAAGGGAGCGAGCCTGATCAGCAAGTATGGGAGTATGGTTAAAAACATGAATAGGATCCCATGTAGCCTCCTCAATAGACCAATAAAACGTCTCCCAAGACCTCCAATCTGGATAGAGCTCCAAGAATGCAATAGGGAAGTGCAATGGACGAAACCGAGCCAACCAAACCTAGATCGACTTTGATCTAGCCCCTGAGCACTAGGGAGTATGGCAAATCACAATGATAGTAAGCGCTTACCAATCCGACAGCATAACGGCCGCAGACTCTCAATGATTCTCATGGACACGGGGTGAGGATATATATAGAGTATGGCACCCACCCCGTCTGCCCATGCACCGAATCCACATGTAAGCGTGCTATCAGTCTATGTCTGACTCTCATGCATGTCCACTGCATGTAGGTACCCCTAACCCATAATAGCCAAGACCCATGCATAAGCACAGTGCATGTACATCCTATCCCATACTAGGATGCAACACACATGCCTATACCACATGCGGGTGTGACCCCATGGTCCTACTCAGCCCTATAAAAAGATCAATGATGTCACTTGTAGGATAGGTTTGCTTGAAACTTGTAAAGTGCATCATGTATTTCATGTCTCTAGATTGAAACGGGTTTTACATGATGATGATAACTTGTTGTCTGCTGGTTTGTTTGTGTTCTAGGAGTAGGGAGAAGTGACCCATGGGCCAATGAGGGTATTGGATAGGCGGAGAGGCATTTACGCAATTGTTTTGCAAGACATTTGTGTTCTCAAATAATCAAATTATTTTGGATTCGCAATTTAGCAAATTAGTGTAACGATGAATAATGATCTCACAGCAATGTAGAAGCCAAAAGAAATTGAGGAAGAGAACATCACATGTAGCATGTTTGTTATACATAGATGAGGGAAGAAAGGCATCAAGACCATCAAGGTGGTTGCATCTAGTAACTTATCAAAAATGTGAACATATAGATGAAAAGCATCTCTATTAGCTTCCATCAAATGAAGGGAGATAGTGACACTGAGAGGGCATGTACAATCCTTAGCTTAAATCAATCATGGCTTCATTTATTTTGAGTGCATCTTGTCAAAAGTGATTTCACGTGTCCACTCTCATGATTTGCGTTCCAAGCAAATCACAGTCCATTTATTACTGAAAGAAACTATTAGTGCTACGTATCTATTACTGAAAGAAACTATCAGTGCTACGTATCTAGTATCCACTTAGATCTTCCAAAACTTAGGCTAACTAACAGTGCCCAGAACTTGTGAGCCTAATAGGTCAACTACATCTTCACAAATGGTGATTCATCTACATAATGCCATTTCTTAGAATACCACTAGAGCAGTAAATTTATCAAATGGACCTTTCGAAGAAGGAAGTCGTTTATTCTAGAGCCGAGAAGTCTATGTAATTTGATTAATAGTAAATAGTGGAGAAAAGAGGCAGATCCCAAATTTTAAGGGATTAAACCTGCATAACACTAAGCCTTCAAAGAAACGGTGAAACTCGACTCAAAGTAGGAAAGCTAAAAACTCAAACAGATTAATATAGGAAGCATAAATGAAGCTACTTACACCACATGATGTTATAACTTTAGAGAGAAAGAGAGGGATGGGGGGGGGACCATGGGGGACCAACCTCAAGCTGTTGAGCAATTGTGACCAGATTCTCTGCTGATTTTTCAATATCCCCTAGTGTCACAAGTCCTTGAAGAATATGATTGCTATCAACCAAGAGAACACACCATTCCATACGCGCAACCATCAATTGCATTACATCAACAACCGCTGTGGTAGATGGGACAACAGAAAAGGTTGTTCTCATAGCAGCAGAAACAGGAAGTCTTTCCATTATTTCATCCTCTTCTGGACTTGCATATGTCAAGCAAAGTGAGGAATCAATCGCACAAATGTCCATTTCTTTGCTGGAACGTACCAGTGAGCTGCTTTCTACAGGACCTTTGCTCTGATCAAACTTCATCCTAGATAAATTTAGATTGGTGGTTGATCTTGAAAAAGTAAGTCGCGACTGATCGGTACCCTCCATAAATTTAGATTGTTGGTTTGCAATCTGGGATACGTTTCCTCCTTCGCCTTTCTTCTTTGCTGGAGATGATGAGGATGCTATCCAGGATGACAGCCCAACCGCTGCCATTAGGGGTAGAATTATGCGATAATCACGAGTCAACTCAAAAAGGAGTAGAACTGAAGTTAAAGGAACCTGACAAACACCAGCAAGCATAGCTGCCATGCCCACCTGTTCCCCAGAAGAAATAAGCATAACATAGCAAATGTGAAAGCCTAAAAAATGGCAAGCGAGGTGAATGGCATCACTCTTATGCTAAAAAGTTGGCTATGGAGGAAAGAAAGAAAATGAATTCAGAGCTGGAAACAAGGTACTAGTTATGGCAAACTACCAGCACGCAGCAAATTAGAAAGCTGCCAATCAAAGATTATGTTACAAATATTCTCAACCACACCAAGACTAGCAAGTAGCTTAAGTTTCTGCTATAGAATATCCACATTTTGTAGATGCACTACAACAACCAATTTATATGTGCAACGCTTGTGATATGCGCTTTGGTTCAGTGTGGAACAGAATCTATGAAGCTTTGTTTATGCAGCATACACTATCATTAACAGAATTCCAAGGAACTAGGAAACAAATTGTATAATAAGACAAAATAGATGACATGCCCTTTATAACAAACAGAAAGAGACGAGGATACAAAAAGATATGCACATTCTCAAAACTGCAACTGCTTGCATATTACTATTCTAACCTAAAGTCTGAGAGAAGCTGTGACTAGTATTTACATTTTTTGGAGATAGATATATACATTCCATTTGAGATGGTTCCAACCGCTAATGTACTGGACATTTTTTTATGATTCACAATATGAAGCTTATTCTTTATTTGCAATGCCCATTTGGATTTTTCTAGTATCTAAATAGTTGTGAGTTTTCTAATATTCTTAACTCAATGACTTTAGATCAAGAGCGAACTAAAAAGAATAAGATCATAAATGAATTTCAAGATGTTTTTCCAGTTGAATTACCTCAGGGTTTACCACCTTCTGGGTCAGTAGATCACTGAACTGAGTTGATTCCAGGTAGTCATCCTATCTCTAGACAATCGTATCGATTTTCTAATTGAGCTCAAATGGACTCAATCCAATGGACGCGTGTCTCTTGTCATTGTACGCAAACTCCAATAACGGTAAATGCTTTACCTAGTCTGTTTGTGTACCACTAACATATGATCTAAGCATATCTTCCAAGATCTGGTTCACCCGCTCTGTTTGGCCATCTGTCTGAGGATGCTCAGAGCTACTCATCCGCAAATGTGTTCCCAACATGGCGAAGACCTCTATCCAAAAATTTCCCGCAAACTTGGGATCCTTGTCAGACACAATGGACTTCGGAAGTCCATGCAACCTTATGACATTCTAGATAAACGTTGCGATGACGTGGGCCATCTTGGAAGACCTATCTACCGCTACCATAACGGAATTCAATCTCGTCTAGGTCCTGGGTAGCCCAACAATGAAATCGATGGAGATACTTTCCCACCTTACAGTAGGAATCTCCAGTGGATGTAGCAAGCTCGGAGGACTTACCTGCTTGGCCTTGTTCACCTGAGAAGTTGTGCAATGCTAGAGGTACTCTCAGACGTCTCACTAGAATTGTAGCCAGAAATAATGCCTTCTGACTAGCTCACTAGTCTTATCAATACCCGGGTGCCCTACACAGGGACTATCATGGCATTCATGAAGTTATCTTACGACGAAGATCCTTCACGTCTGGCACATAAACCTTTCTGTTTCTCAATAACATACCATCCTTCACAATGTATGTTAGATATGTACTAGTGTGTGCCTCTACGGAAGAGATCTTCTGCTTGGTCAACTACCTTGCGCGCATCAAGCCACACACGCTGACAATGTGCGTCATTCTGCTGAGCTCTCCTGATCTCCTCCATGAGATCACTGTCAACTACAATAAAGCTCATCTGAAGCAGTATCCAAGATAGTGTATCAACGACCACATTTTCCTTCCCTCTTCGGAAGCAAATTTCCAAATGAAATTCCTGCATCAGCTCGACCCACCGAGCCTAGCGGCCCTTCAAATCTGGCTAAGTGCAAAAGTACTTCAAAGTATGATGGTCAGTACGTAAAATTCGGAACCATACAGATAATGTCGCCACACCTTGCGCGCATGCATAATCGCATACAACTCCTGCTCATGTGTGGGATATCTCTGCTGCGCTAGTGTCAATATCTTACTTTCAAAGACTAATGGTCTACCTTCCTAACTCAACACTGCACCCATGGCGATGCCACTAGCATCCGTCTCTAGGTCGAAAGGTTCTTGGGTATCAACAATCTTGAGTTTTGGAGCTGTCACAACAACCTCCTTCAAGCTTTCAAAACCATGTTGAGCCTCAGCATCCCAGCAAACCACAGTGTTGTTATTCCGTAACCGATCTGTTAAAGGAGCAGCTACCCTGGAATAGTTCCTAGCGAACGATAGAACTTGCAAAAGACTAGGAAAGACTGTAACTGACGAAAATCAGCCAATTTTGGCCACTTCTTGACCACAGCCACCTTGGCAGGGTCAACTGAAATACCCTCTGTCGTCATTACGTGAGCCAAATACTCTACAATAATGTTACACAACTCGGTCTTCTGAGCATTGGCATACAAGACTGTTTCTTGTAGCTTGCCAAATGCAGTCTGGAGATGACCTTCATGCTCCACCACCGTATTACTATAAGCCCATATGTCATCATCACTAAAATTGACAACAAACTTGCCCATATATCCACACAAGAGATCGTGGTACCAAATGTTGCACTTCAATTTCCAGAAGCACTCAAAACTTTGATGGCCAGTGTGTAGAACGATCCACCCAACCGTAGGTGCCCTCCTCTTGAGTCTATCTGATAACTATTCTGGGCTAGGGACAATGGCTACCATACAAGGGGCGATCAATCCCCATGGTTCCATGAATCCACTACCCGCAATCACTGTGTATCACAAAACTATCTGAATACAACTCAAAGCACACCCAAGTAGGCTCCGAAATATCCACTTTATTGAATCTCTTCAAAGTACATGGCAAACTATCCACATAAACACATAGAAGCATTGTTGCTAAGTCTCCTCCCAGCCACTTGTTGCATAGATTATGATGAGGAATGCCTCTCTCTAGGCTCACTTAAACACGATCCTCAAGCACCCACTTAACCCTGCCCCTTTCCTAACGTCGACACATGGCGAACCCCATGCACAATCGACACTTGCACTTGGCAGTACCCTGACACATTGGCAAGCGAGTAGGAGGACCGTCCCGACCCGTGTCACTCATGCACTGGACCAAGAGTCCCAATGAGCATATGACACGTGTCCCGTTGACCGGTCAACTCCCCTACTTTTTAGGAGGTCAGTCTAGTAGCCTCTAAATTAAGACCCAGTACCCTATACCAAATATAAGCAGGACCACAAGTTACCAGAAACCTGCTATTTACATTTTTACAAAACACCACAGGCCGGTGTGAGCCATTAATATTTACAAATTTACAAGTCTGACGTGTTCACACTAAGGCAGGAATATAAGTACATAACATTCCTTCCCTCCTCAAGGAACATCGTCCGCGATGGTAAAAGAAGGGTACTATGCATGCAAAGCGTGCGAGGTCTCCAGTGAGAGCTCTGTCTACCGTGCCACGCAACCAAGTACTCATGGATCAGACGGTTTCTAAGCCGTCTCTCTCCAGTCCAATAGCCTGTCAGGTCCGTGCATCAGCTCTCCATACTCCTGAAACAATACAAGTCCATCTGTTAGCAAGTTATCACCCTCATGTAAAACCCTCTTTAAGCATGAAACATGAAAAACAGGATGAACTTTACAATCCTGAGGCAACGCTAGCTTATAAGCAACATCATTAAGCTTTTTATTTATTTTCCACGGTCCACAATAACGCGGAGATAACTTGTAACACTTCCCTGTCTTAAGAGAAGTTCCTCTGAGATCGGGCTGTTTGCATAAATACCTCAAGGTATCATGATCATTGTACACATAAAACTCGGATCCGTACAAATAATGCCTCCATACCTTTAACGCATGGATTATGGCAAACAACTCTTTCTCATGAGTTGGGTAATTCCGCTATGCCGAGGTGAGCTTCTTGCTCTCGAAGGCTACAGGCCTTCCCTCCTGCATCAGCACTGCCCCCACAGCAATGTCACTCGCATCCGTATCAAGGATATAGGGTTTTAGAGGGTCAACAATTCTTAGCGTGACGCACTCAGCAATAGATTGCTTTAACTGATCAAAGCTTGCTTGCTGCAGTTCAGTCCACTCACCAAACTTGTTCTTTTGAGTTAAATCTGTCAAAGGTGCTGCGATACGAGAGTAATTCTTAACATATGTTCTATAAAACACCGCCAATCCTAGAAAAGATTTCAATGTTGTCAAATCAGCTGGCACAGGCCACGCAACGATCACAGCAACCTTTTTAGGATCCGGTCATACTCCATCAGCGGTCACAATATGACCTAGATACTCAATTTCCTTTTAAAAAAGTTCGCTCTTTTTTGCATTAGCAAACAATTTGTTTTCTCAAGGTAGACAACACAGTCCTAAGATGGGTCACATGCTTGGCCTCACCTCTGCACTGTAAGTCAAAATATCATCAATAAAGTTTACAACAAACTTACCATATACGGTCTGAGTACATCATTCATCAACATCATGAATGTAGCTGGGGCGTTAGTCAAACCAAAGGGCATCACAAGATACTCATAATGACCAAACCGAGTTCGGAAGGCAGTTTTATGAACATCCTCTTCACGAACTCTAACCTGATGATACCCACTCTTCAAGTCTATCTTACTAAATACAGTGGCACCATGAAGAGCATCAAGCAAATCATCAATACGTGGCATAGGATATTGATGCTTAATAGTAATCTTATTAAGGCCTCGATAATCCACACACACATGCCAAGATCCGTCCTTTTTTACTAGAATGATCTTTATCATTAACAATATCACTTGGCAGTCCATACAACCTAAATAACCTTTCAGCAAAGAACTTAGTTAACCTATCCACAACTACCCAAATGGAATCATTCTGCCGTTGGGTCTTCGGAAGTCCAACTACAAAATCCATAGATGTACTTTCCCGTTTCTTATCAGAGATATCGAAAGGATGTACTACCCCTCCAACCTTTAAATGTTCCGCTTTGGCTAATTGACAGGGTTTACATTTTACCACATAAGACTCAACATATGTCTTAAGTTTTGGCCAATAAAACTCCCCTCTGACCAAGTCTAATGCCATGTGCACACCTGGATGACTTGCACAGGGTGTGTCATGATACTCGATAAGAATATTTTTCTTCAATTCATCATCCCTTGGTAGAGAAATTTTCCCATTTTGAAATAGTAAACCATTTCAAATGGCAAACTGTTCTACAATCGTCTTACCTTTCTTGGTTGATTGAGATCCCAATCGATCTCAATTCTAATCTCAGTTTTTCCGGTTTGAATCAACTTCCATATCCGAGCAAAATGAGAATCATTTTCATATCTTCCTCTCATTGAAAGATATAGATCTGTAGAAATTTGGTAAATGAAAGCTCATTTAATTCATCAATTTGATTGAGAGCATATGCAATTAAATTAGAGCTGCCTTTGATGTATCAATTTTCCTTATCAAATTCTCGCATAACCTCAACCATCGAGCTTTACAACCCCTCAAATCATGTTCATTGCAAAAGTATTCAAGCGACTGGTGATCAACATACACTATAAACTTAGTACCATATAAGTAATCTCTCTAAGTTTTAAGTGTATGAATCACAAGAAATAACTCCTTTTCTTGAGTTGTATACACATATGAGGTCCAGTGAAATTCTTGCTTTCAAACGCTATCGGCCTATTGTTTTGCAATAAAACTCTGCCCCAATCGCAGAATCACTTGCATCAGTTTTGACGAAGTAAGGTAAATCTAGATCCGCGATCTGTAAAACAGGAACAAAAACAACCAAACTTTTGAGTTTCTCAAAATATTGATTCAATTCTTCATTCCATGCAATAGGCGGACTAGGTTGACCTCTCTTCTTCTTTTTATTAACTCTGCCTTTTGTCAAATTATAAAGAGGTGTTGCCATAGTTACGAACTCAGCTCATTACATTCCCCGCGTCTTTCTTTTATTACTTTATCAATGTTTCATGGGCTGATTCGAATCAGCGGTACTATTTATGCCAAAAACAAGTTAACAAACTCACATTTTGGTGTAGTGACAAATTCTAGCTCATTTTGGTGCATATTGGACTCTATTCAGGGACCAGTCACCAAGAATCAAGATTCAAAAGGTTAAAATGAAATTTCTGATTCTCGCCTACCTCATGACTAGTTGATACATTCTAATTTCTCCAATTTGCAAGTGGGATAGAAAATTGAAATGTGTGTTCACTATTCAGTGTTAGTCACTAGTGTGCTAGGTGCCTCTTTCTAAAAATTGATGGACCTCTCTCTCTCTCTCTCTCTCTCTCTCTCTCTCTCTCTCTCTCTCTCTCTCTCTCTCTCTCTCTCTCTCTATCGACTTGAGACCATGGATACTCACAGATACGTGATGGCAGCACTTACTTCTTCCCGGGCTATAGCTAGACAGCAGGCTAGATCTTCTTGGTACGGTGATGTGGTTGCTTTCTTTCAGTCATGGGGCTTCTCGATGCTGGATCTCCCACAGGGGACTCGTGCATATATCAGACAGCAGCTGTATCGTAGATATTGCCACATAGTATGGGATCGTCCTGAACATGGCAGAGTCAAGCTTACCTTTTATGGCGCACATATCTTACGCAGAGACAGTCTGGGGCTTCCTATTAGACCTTTATATCTCTCTCATCCTCTTTCCTTTGGGCTCCGATATAGGTTGGGACAGTTACGAGTCTCTTCGCACCAGCTGGCTATCGAGATAGGCAGATATTCAGGCATTTCGAGAGAGCATCAGGTCTGCCAAGTATGCACATTGGGAGTAGCGGAGGATGAGTTCCATTTTATCTTCACATGCCCTACATACTATGAGATACGTGGTCGATATCATTGTTTGTATCGGGACACCCCCTTACCCTCAGTACCTTTTTGGAGTATCAGGATCCCAGATGTGTCGGCCTTTTACTGCGAGAAATGCATCTTATTACTAGCTTCTTTCAGAAGCGTGAGCGCGATGACCTTTCAGATGATAAGGCAGTCATACCGCTGAGGGCGAAGGCCCAACGTGCTCAGCCACCACCTCTTGCCAGATCTACACGAGCCACCAGAGCTGCCAGAGCTCCTCAACACCAGCCACGGATCACAGCTTCTATGGGTATCAAACGTTCTTTTCGAGATTAATATTATTTTCTTAGCTATTGTTGTTGGGATTAGCTTAAGCTGCTCATTTTATGATCTACATGCTTCATTGATACGAACACTTGTGATTAGGTTCATCATTTGGTAATAGAGCACTTACCTATCTTGTTAGAAGTGTTATTTTTCAAATCTGATTTTTTCTCCAAGAGGCCACCCATTTGGTAGTCTGATCTTCTCAGCATATGTATCATAGTTGCAGCGAATCGCAATTCCCTGGGTTTCACGAATCACGATTCGCTGCAGCGAATCACGAACGTAAAAAAAAAAAATGGGTGCAATTCGCAGAACAAAAAAAAAACAGCGATTCGCAGCGAATCTCTGTTTCTTTTATAAAGCGATTTGCGAATCGCGATCCCATTCACGAGTGCAACTATGATATATATATCATCTTGCTAACAATTTCCAGCACTTTTTGGAGGATTAGAAGCCACCAAGCAGCCCTCCATCGCCCATTTTCCAGTTACATTTCTCCTCTTTTTTGCAAATCTTCATCGCCCATTTCCAGCATCTACTTCGTCCATTCCGCTTGTTGTCCATCACCCATTTTCAACCTCCTTGTTACTTCTTCACCTTGTCGTCCATCGCCCACCTCTAGCTACATTCTTGCTACTTTTTACCCATTTTCTAGCCCTATCACAGCCCCAATTTCCTCCTTTTTCAGGACTCATCGACATCCATTGTTGGTGCCCTTTTTTGCACCGTTTTGGCAGCCGTTCCATACCTCAATGGTGACACTTCTCAACTACTTGGAGCTTCATTGTTGGCAATTTCCAGCGCCCATTTTCAGCCAGCTTTGGAGCCCATTTTTTTCCCACTGATTGGCAGCCATTCCATACATCATTCTGTGGACCTTGTCTCAGCTATTTGGAGATATTTTTCAGCATTTTTTACATAGCTATTATGGCAATTTATACTTGCTTTATCTTATGTCGTTTGGGTACCGTTTCTTAGTAGCTTTTTCTATCTTCTTTGCTGCTCCAGTTTTCAATTTTATATACATTCTACTCTTTAATTGTGATTTTTGTGGTTTAATAGCATAATTTTGGGGATCCCCGGACCCCTACTGAGGATCCTCAGGCCTCTATGGTGTTGAAAGAAATGCCTATTTTGCCCCTTAAGGCTTGTATACTTGTAACTTGTAAGTTGTGCATAAGACATGGGGGTAAAACATTTATGTACATAGTACACCCCACTTGTGCTAGTTAGGCAAGTAATGACAAGTAGGTTGAGGACTCATGTGGGGTCTAGAGCTAGAATTAGTATGAAACCAACTCTATACATTACATGCTATATGTGGCCCTTTGTTTGGAGGGGTTTCCACGCCCTACTACTCTTTTGATAATCATTCAAGTTGTGTGAGCTTTGAAGTTCTCTCTCTTGCTTTTGTCTTCTACTCCATAGCTGGGTTTTTTCAAGCTTTCATAGTGTGCTTACTATGTTGTTATGATACTCCATAGCTAGGCCCTGGATTTTGTCATGGTATCAGAGCAGGTTACGTTGCCTGTGGTGTGGTGAAAGCTTGAACCTGTTTTGATCAGATTCCTGCCATTCCTAGAGAACAGCTTATCTTTGAGGAGGGCGCACTTTCTGTAGGGGCATTTGATCTCTATGCTATCTGCATGGTTGGAGTACTATTGGCAAGGGGAAAACTGTGATCCAAAAACTTTCTAATTTGGGAGAAAAAAATTGAGTCTTTTTGAACAGCTAGGGCTGTAGGAGGGCGCTCTCTACAGTGGGAACTTCAGTGAAAGTTCTGAGTGGATCTTGGACAAGGGCTAGGACAGCCATACAGGAGGATAGTTTCAAATCCAGAAGCTGAGGGTTATTGAGCAAGTGGTTGCATATCCTAGTTGGGTGAAAACCCCAGTTTACCTTTTGTGTTTTATTTCTATCTAGCTATGTCTAGTCTTGCAGAGAGCATGCTGAGTGAAGCCAGCCGGCTTGATGGCACTAACTTTAGCATTTGGAAATTTGGAAATCAAGAACATCTTGGAAGACAAAGAATGTTGGAAGCTTGTGACAGGTGAGGAGCCTGTTCCAACATCAAAAGTTGAGCTCAAGGACTATATCAAGAGAGGCGAAAAGGCACACAGGATCATCAACATGTCAGTGAGGGATAATGTGATTCCTCTAATCAGGTCAGCCAAAGGGCCCTGTAGCTGCTTGGCACATTCTTTGTGCATTGTATGAGACAGCAAGTACAACTAGACTTCTCTACTTGAAGAACAAGTTGTACACTCTCAGGATGGAGACAAGGGAGACAGTTACTGATCGTCTTACTAAGATTCAGGATCTTAGATATCAGCTTTCTGTGCATGGAGAGGCTATTGTTGACAAAGACTTGGAGTAGATGAGGAGAGTTAATCTCTCCAAGAGGGAAGATTTCTAGGAGCATGCCTTTGCTGCTAAGAAGAAGCAAAATCCAGCCAAGGACAAGAAGAAAGGGAAAGGGAAGAACAAAGGAGCACCACAAACACTTGAGAAAGGAATGGAGAACTTGCAAATGTCAGAAGCACAATCCTCCTTGAATACCTCTTCACCTCGAAGGAAGGGAGATTGCAATTACTGTGGTAAATATGGACACTTTGCTTTTGAGTGCAGGAAGAAGCTTGCAGAGCAAAAGAAGGGAAGCAAGGAGGAAATGTTGTTAAGAGTGTTGCAAGAGAGGATGACCCCTCATAGAAATTGGTTTGATACCTTTGTGGAATTTGTGATGGACAAGAGGTGTGCCTAGGTGACAACTCAACTCACAAGGTCAAGGGAAAGGGCACAGTACCTGTAAAGCTTCCATCAGGAGAAGTCAAAGTCATTAAGAACGTCTTATTGTACCAGGACTTGCTAAAAATCTTCTTTCAGTAGGATCTATCACGCAACAAAATATGAAAGTAGAATTTGATGCTACTTCTTGTCTTGTGTTGGACTTGAGTGATAATATAAAGGTTGTGGCCAAAGGATTGCAGGAAGATAATCTATACAGGTTGTACACTTCTATCCCTAGTCAGCATGCTTATACAGCAAAAGGAAGTGATATGGATAGGTTGTGTCATGAGAGGTATGGACATCTTGGCTACCAAAGCATGCAGGTGTTGAACCAGCATCATATGGTGGAGGGGCTTCCAGTCATTAAGTCAAGCTCTTCAGTTTGCGAGGCTTGCGCTATGGGAAAACAGCAAAGACAAAAGTTTCCCAAGGAGAGCACCACCAGGGCAGCAGGTATACTTGATTTGGTGCATTCAGATTTGTGGGGGCCAACCCAAACCAGGTCTGCAAGGGGGCATTTTATTCTATGACCTTTATTAATGACTTCTCACGCAAGATTTGGATTTATGTCTTGAAGCAGCATTCAAGTACTTTCAGCATTTCAAAGCTTTGGTAGAAGAACATTCAGGAAAGAAGATAAAGATGCTCAGGTCAGCAGACGGTGGTGGAGAGTTCATTAAGACAGAATTTGTGGGATTCTGCAAGGCCAATGGGATCAAAAGGTAGCTTACAGCTCATACCCCTCAGCAAAACGGTGTAGCCGAGAGAAAGAACCGAACTATTGTTGAGTGTGCAAGGTGCATGCTCAAGGCAAAGGAGTTGCCCAACTCTTTTTGGGGCGAGGGAATGAACACAGCAGTGTTTCCGTTCAATAGAAGTCCAACCAAAGTTGTGGAAGGCAGGACTCCAAAAGAGGCATTTAGCGGCATTAAGCCCACGGTGGGCGCTCTGCGAGTGTTTGATTGTATGGCCTATCCTCATATTCCCAAGGATAACAGGAAGAAGTTGGATGCAAAATCAGCAAAGTGTATTTTCTTGGGATACAGTGAGGAAAGCAAAGTTTACCGACTTTACGATCTTACTAGCAGGAAGAGGATCATAAGTCGAGATGTGATCTTTGAAGAAGATCAAACAAACGCTTCCTATGGAGGAACATGAGATGGAGGGTACAAGTGAATTTGTGCCAATACTTGATGATCCACATCCATATATTGGGGAGCCTCAGGATGATCATATGAGTGATCAAGAGGAAGAATCCGAGGAGGTTAGGAAGCGGAAGGAAAGGGCCAAAGCTGTTGAGTCCTATTCACCGTCTTCAAGGAAGAAGTTTCCCAAGTGGTATTGGCAAACTGTGTAGGATGGTTTGACATTGGATGAGGGAGAGAGCGGCAATCCAAGGGCTAGGAGGTCTCAAAAGGCAAGCCCAATAGCATGGACACGAAGACGAACTATGCACTTATGACTACTATTTTGGAATCACAAGATCCACATACATTCATTGAGGCAGCAGATGAGAAGGTATGGCAACATGCTATGCAAGAGGAGTACGACTCCATCCTCAAGAATGATTGATACATGGGATTTGGTGAAGCTACCAAAAGGAAAGCGTCCTATTGGGTGTAAATGGGTCTACAAGACCAAATACAAATCGGATGGGAGCATTGAAAAGCATAAGGCGAGGCTGGTTGCCAAAGGCTATGCACAGTAGGAGGGCTTGGACTATGATGAGACGTTTGCACCTGTAGCTAAGATGACGTCTATCAAGTTGGTTTTAGCATTGGCTGCATTTTTGGTTGGGAGGTCCATCAAATGGACGTGAAGAGTGCTTTTCTAAATGGACAGTTGGCTGAACATGGACCAACCACAAGGCTTTGAGGCTAAGGGCAAGGAAACTATGGTATGCAGGCTTAAGAAGGCCTTGTATAGGTTGAAGCGGCACCCAGGGCCTGGTATAGTCGTATTGACGACTATTTTGCCAAAGAGCAATTCATAAAGAGTCAATCGGATTGCAACTTGCTCGTGAAGGAGGAAGATGGGAACATTGTTTTGATAATTCTCTATGTGGATGACTTGGTCATCACGGGTAACAATGGGCAGCTTATTGAAAAGGTGAAGGCTCATTTATCAAATGAGTTCGAGATGAAGGATTTGGGTCTAATCCATTATTGTCTAGGCTTGGAGGTTTGGAAAAAGCAAAACTGTATGTTTATTTCCCAAGCTAACTATGCATGTGAAGTCTTGAACAGGTTCAACATGCAGGATTGCAAAACTGTATCTACTCCCATTGATACTAGCAGCAAGCCATCTAGAGATGATGGCACTCCTTTTGTGGACGAGACTCTTTATAGGTAGCTTGTGGGTAGCCTGATTTATCAAACCATTACAAGACCAAACATTTCCTATGCGGTTGGTGTGGCTAGCCAGTTTATGAGCTCTCCAACTGAAGCCCATTGGAAAGCAGCTAAGAGGGTTTTGAGGTATGTCAAAGGGAGAACCTGCTATGGGATTGAGTACACAAATGACGAGAAGCTTCAGCTTGGAGGCTTTACCGAATCAGATTGGGCTGGTGATAGGGATGATCGGAAGTCAACCACAGGTTACACTTTTGACCTTGGTTCTGGGGCCATTTCTTGGTGCAGCAAGAAACAGCCCACCGTTACCTTATCATGGACAGAAGCTGAGTACCGGGCAGCGGCGAAAGCTACCTGCGAGGCTATATGGCTTAGGAGACTTCTTGGGGAGGTGCAGATCCCGCGGGATGGACCTGCTATTCTTTATTGTGATAGCCAGAGTTGTATCCAACTAGCCAAAAATCCTGTGTACCATGCTCGTACAAAGCATATTGAGGTGGGCCAACACTTCTTACAAGAGAAGATACAAAGTGGAGAAATTCAGCTCGAGTATTGTGATACCAACGATCAAGCAGCAGATATCTTTACTAAGGCTGTTAGTAGCAAAAAATTTGAAAAGTTTGTAGGATGCTAGGTGTTGGTATGAACAAAATAGCCATTGAGGGGGGGTGTTGAAATAAATGCCTATTTTGCCCCTTAAGGCTTGTATACTTGTAACTTGTAAGTTGTGCATAAGACATGGGGGTAAAACATTTATGTACATATAGTACACCCGACTTGTGCTAACTAGGCAAGTAATAACAAGTAGGTTGAGGACCCATGTGGGGTCTAGAGCTAGAATTAGTATGACACCACCTCTATACATTACATGCTATGTGTGGCCCTTTGTTTGGAGGGGTTTCCACGCCCTAGTACTCTTTTGATAATCATTCAAGTTGTGTGAGCTTTGAAGTTCTCTCTCTCTTGCTTTTGTCTTCTACTCCATAGCCGGTTTTTTTCAAGCTTTCATAGTGTGCTTACTATGTTGTTATGATACTCCATAGCTAGGCCTTGGATTTTGTCATATGGATGATGCTATTCAAAGAGCCCTTAATCGTGTCATGACCTTATATCTTTCCACTATAAGGTCCCTCACCGAGGATAGAACACAAGGGAATCAGATGGTGGACAAGCCAATCTTCTTCCAGTCGAGAAGACATTAAAGCCAAAAGTTTCCGTGTATCCAATGCACAAAACCCTCTAAATGAATCCAAAAAATGACTCATAAAGGTTGTGACTTATAAGCAATACAAATAAACTATAATATCATTGAGTGATATACTCTATAATTTAAATCAACTAACTCAAAAGTAACGCTCCTGATCCAGTTCGTTGTTCTTGATTTAGAAATCTTTGAATGTTTAGGTGTGGATCCAAATTTAAACACCACATTCAATCTGATTCTAAACCCATTCTAGGTCAATAAGTAATTTTCATCGAGAAATCTTTATTAACCTACAAGTAATTGTTTTTCAACAATTCTCATCAATATGCCTATGTTTTACCAACTAGTTTATGCATGCATATAAACTTAGTCCAATGAATACTTTGTAGATCCACAAGATTAAAAGTTTGAACAAAAGACTTTATGATCCCACAGAGATTCACTGTGTATCACGAGTTTCCAAGAGGTACATATCAGTCTACATATGGCCTAGGAGAAGTTTTTAAAAAGAACTTTGAAAGTCAAGAATATGTGTTGCATCAACGTAACTTAATACAGTTAATGTCCCAACACGTTCCCCTAAATGACTTTAGCCAAAGATTTTCTTTGTTACCTCATAGAAAATTGGCCCATATAATCAAAAAAGGAATTGATTATTTAAGGGAGAGTTACCATATATTAGAAAACATCTTTATTAACCATTCATGTGATATCGTCCAAGGTTGTTGGGTAATAACAATTACCATCCAAGGAATCACATGAAATCGGGTTAATTAGTGTTAAAAATTCACTAATATATTCTAAAAATAAAGAAATAGATTGTAGGGCTTCCGGTTTTGTAATTTTGAGATACCTATAAGGGGTCATGACCAATACCTCAAATTTCCGACAAAACACCCTCTTGTGACCAATAGTATTTAGCATCATTCCAGATTTACAGCCGTTCTAAGGTCAACCCAATTCAGTTAGTTTCAGATCTCCGTTTTGGAATCGCTTGCGTCCCATACCACAAGTTCTTCCTCCACGAAGACCATCCACTTCCTGATTTAATCGTCCAAAAATCGATTGATTTCATTGGAATATGTTTGTCTCATAGAGGTTTTTAAAATCTCTAGACCTGACAAATGACTCATATAATGTTTGAGTCCAACTTATCGGTACTATCGAAGTTCTCAGGAATTCTTCCAAATTCCAACTTTATAGTACAAATTCCAACTCACGTTTTTCTTCATCCTTTTCTTAATCTTTCCGATCACTATAAGGATTGCAAGTCTCGGCCTAACATTCCTTGAGTGAAAGATTTAGAATTTGGAAAGAATGAGTGGGAATTTAATTCAATTAAGAACAAATTTGATACGATGTTTTCAATTAGAATTGCTCTACTGACGGGTTGAATTTGATTCAATGTGCAATGTAAAATTTGCATATATGACCTTTATTCAACCTTTATTGAGTTTGAATCATTTTTGTCAAATTTCTCGATTCTTAAATGAATGTAACGATTGGTTCTTCTAATATGCCAAATTTCAAAATCAAATTTCTGAAAAAGTTCTGCCCTCTGGTCCTTACAACTCTTCAGACCTATTTGATTTAGAGCGTTACATGGCGTATCATTGCTTATTGGTTTCTCTCTTACTTCTATTTGTGAGCAACAGCTTTCTTTTTTCCTCTTATTCTATGGCTTTACGGGTTTCAGTTTCGGGGCCATTTGGCCATGCTTGCCTTCTCATGAATCAACAACAGTGATCAAAGGGCAGCATCTTGGCCAAAAAACTCAAGATATTCCATTCCCCATTGCCCATGTGGCAGCTAACTAAATATAATTCTGTTAAATAGATTTTGCATTTAATTGTTCTGGTCTTTTATACCTTAACGAAGTTCCAAAAATGGCTTTACTGAATACATAAAGCAATTAAGCAGAATCGATTGGGTCTCCCCATGTGGGGCAACGACGGTCAAGTTTCGGGAGAAGTCGAGAACTTTTCCAATTACGGGAACTTCAACATTTTGCCTTAATTAGCAAATTTGTATAGGTCATTTGCAAGGTTCAGCAATTTTCACAAAAAATGTCGTTCTTTTATAAAATTTCGTGCTTGGTATGCAATGCCTTACAAATTTGTAATTATCATTTGGCAAAATGAAAAAACAATAATCAATGCTCGAAATCACTGTTAACATTGACTAACTGCCTTTCATAATCGCAAAACAATACCCCCTACAAAGCCCTTTTAGAATAATTTGAGAAAAAAGTAAAAAACAAACTTAACACAAGCTACCCACACACCCCCCCCCCCCCCCCCCCCCCCCGGAAAAAAAGAAAAATGCAAAAAACCTTTAGAAAGTTCAAGTTACAGGTGTATAAAAGGAGAGAAATGTGCTTTTACAGCAAATAACACAGTAACAATAGCTTGTAGAAATTTTTTCCAGTCAAGAAGGACGCTGTGAATGTGTTTAAAAAGATTTGGTAGACTGGTAGACAGAGTTTCAGAAACTATATTTACATAAGAAATAAAAACAAACTGAGAAAGTTTGTTAACAACTTGCTTTTCTTTAGTAATTCAAGTTTCCTCTGTTTAGCATCTATAAATCTTAAATACCCAAACACATATACTAAGCATACGGGAAAAAGGTGGTTTAAACCTTTCAGTTTCCACCAATTTCCAGCTTCTTGAAAGACTTCACCAAAAAAGCAGTGATTCAAACTTAGAAGCCCGTTCCGACCAAAATGGGTCGGAACGTTCTGTTCCACCCGTTCCATACGTTCTGGAACGTACTGGGTCCGAACGAGTAACTGTTAATGTAAATTTTAAAAAAAATGATATACGACGATGAGAAAATAGCGGTTGAAATCCTGGGGCGTCTACAGTTTGTGTGTTGGAGAAACCCCAAATTAGGAGTCTTGATACAAAACTTAACTGAACAATGAGCATTGCGCATCCTGGATGGCTCATAACATAAAAATTTATGGTGCGAATCAGCAGAAGAGTGGAAGTTTTTTCATCTTACCCACGGACAAAAGATGAGCATGAGATCCTAACTCAACTGACAATTTATTGCTTTGTTTCCTGGAGTATGCTGCTGAGGATATAACTTTCAAATAGTGCATATCAGTCGCTGAGTACTGGGAAGTATCATCTTTGAGAAATTTCAAGTGCCCTTGATCTTGATTGACTTAGAGTGAAGCCCCCCTTGCTCTTAGTGCTTTTACCTTTGGATTTTTCAACCCTGGGGCATCTACAATTTGTGTGTTGGAGAATGAGAAAGAAAAAATGATATACGACGATGAGAAAATAGCGGTGCCTCTCTAAATTGGGGGGAATGAGGAAGAAAACTTTCCTTGGCAGTCGTAACAATTTTTTTTGATCAAACTATTATGGAGAATACCTTTTGAATACCTTATGAGCACTGCATAGCAGTTCCTCTATTTTACGGAAGTGATAATTAACCCTTTGTAAAAAACGTTTTTTTTTTTTTTGAGGTCGTTCCGGAACAGAACGCGTTCCGTTCCGGAACGGGCAACTAAGGATTCAAACTAGAAATTATAGACTACTAACTTCACCAAAAGCTTGTTCAAGCTCAAATTCTATGCTGAAACTTTAACAGTACCTATAACTAGAAATGTTACATACAGTTTACAGTCTTAAAAGAATGTAAGCAACTTCTCGAACAACGTTTCCTTTTCATGCCAAAAAAGATACCTCCTTAATGGCCATAAAAAATGGGAAAGCATCCAGACTCAAAAGTACTTCATCACTTGCAAATAAGAACGGTCAACTTATGTTGACAAATTTGAAAGTGAGCCACTTTCACACTAACAAGACTAAGAGAAAATCCAGCATTCAACCCTCTCATACCATAGCAAAAAAAATCACGATTGCTTTGTGCGAATTGATCCATAACTCCACACAAGCCTTTATGGGAATTTAAATGCAGCATAGAAAAATCATCCACGCCAAGTTCTTTTGAGAGGCATGGACTAGCATAAACTTCAATTGATCTACTTCCCCATTCACCACTTAAGAAGCTACACAAGCTAGATGTTTTACACAACATGAGGAAGAACCAAAGTAGTCAAACTATGTCAACTATATAGATGTACAAATAGGTTCACAACTGGATAGACGTGAATAATCTTCCACAAACAAGTTATGTAACAGTTTCTCTATTTTCCAAAATGAGATGTGTAATAGGAAAATACATAGAAAGTACTAAATATGTCAAGACAACAGTCGGCCTTTAGCCTCTAGATTATGCCTTACAAACATTTGACAATGAGTTGAAGTTGACATTCTTAAAGTCTCTATGCTAACTCTACACCATAAGACAAAAACTTAAACAAAATCAAAAGATAGATAATCTTAAGGAATAAACGGAAAGATAGGAAAGGAAATACACGAACACCCATATTTTGCGAAAGCACAAACTCCAAAAAAAACTTAAATTCAACTCATGGCAATCTACACAAGAAGTTTGGTTAGACACAGAACATCAGCTGTAGGCATATGGGCACCTGCAAAAGACAGGTGAGTGAGGATATATGACCGATCGCTGGTAGCAAAGCCATGCTACATGACTTGATCAAAAGCAGGTCTAAGAATCTGGACGATGGGTATCCGTAGAAAATCTCATTATTGTTCTCTTCAAAAAAGGGTTGGTATTTTCATTATTTAATTCCTTGAAAAGATTATTAACGACATCCTGGAAGAAGTTAGTAACACTAAACCATCAAACATAGCAAAGACAAATTCTTGTCCACCATCACCACTTGACATCTTATCAGTATGGAGGTATAAGTTCGTACAGAGGTTAGGAGAGATCTTGAACCTCTTGAGTAGACCAGCTGAATAAGAAGTAAACGATGACCAGAACCAACAACTCATAAACAAGAGAGAAGAATGCAATGAAAACAACCTTATTTAGCAGCTTACCAAAGCATAGGCTTGAGGAGCTGCTACTTTAAGAGCATCAAGATGATAAAGTGGATCAGCATGAGTTACTGCAAACCCCACAAGTTTACCATATGCAGATCCCAATGCAGCACCCATAAAAATGGATGGAGCATAGATGCCTCCCACCAGTCGCGATCCACGACAAATAGAAGTGGCAAGCAGTTTTGCACCCACCAGTTGAAGCAGCAGATTGACTGGTGGTCCCCTCACCCATGGTCTTGATTCCAATAGCACATCAACATTCTCAAACCCCCAATAAAGAACTTCTGGATATGCCAGAGCAACCAGCCCAACACAAAGGCCACCAATTGAAGGTAGAAAGGCAGCTGGCATGGAAGTGACTTGCTGTAAACTGTCAAAAGCATAGGTAGCATATGTACAGCCCTTGGTAAAAACCACAGACACACCTCCACAAATAATTCCCAAGAGAAGATACAGGGGAAGCTCTGCAAGATGTTAACATTTCAATAAGAAATTAGCATCATATCTCAAACCAGAAGCTGCTGGTAGCTGTTGTTACAGAAATTTACGAAGAAAATCATATGAAACTCTACCTGCAGGAGATCTGAAATCATATGCTGGAAGTTTGAAGGCTGGATCAGACCCTAGTCCAGCTTGAGATATGACAGAAGCAAGTACTGAACTGAGTAACAACATTGTTGTAGTCAAGGATGAAGCCGAGTCCGAAGAAGAAGGTCGCAGCACAGATTCAATAGCAAAGAAACAGCCAGCAACTGCTGCATTGAACCCTGACAAGCCAAACAACCTCATAATCGGGGTGGTTGCAGAAATAACCAGACTCAAAATGATGAACAGCAACAAGCTGACACCCACAAAGACAATCTCTTGATGAAATTACTCTCTGCTTATGTTGGTTACAATCAACACTGATGTATTATATATAGATAAGACTATTAACGTAATGCCATGGCTACAGCAGAATGGTGCTTGGGTTCTAAGCATACATGCCCAGCGTTTCTGAAACGCGTTTCAGAATCGCGTTCAGAAACGCGGTTCAGAAACTTCTTCTTTTTTTGGGTTTTTTTTGGGGCAATATGGGTATCAGATGAAAGCTCTAATTAAGAGCATAATTACTGTGTAATTTGCCGACTGTTTCGGGTGCAAGATGGTCCAGTTCAGGTGCATTAATCCATGTTGGGTTTTGTCAAAGATAAAAATTCAAAACTAACCTCTAGCCTGTTCGTTACGATCACAGATGGTCCCAGTAAGTGTGTTTTCGCTCAGGGAGTTGGAAGGCCAAATCATGAGGAGGCCTTACCGTCGGGCCCGGGGTCTACCGGCAGCCCCCAGACCTTGCCATTGGTGGGCGTTGCCCCCCAAACCCCCCACCAGGGGTACCGCCCCCCGGACCCCCGGTTTCTCGGGGGGCTACCCCTCCCCCCGAACCCCCTAAGCATTTATTGAAAACCAGAGCAAATAACAACCAAATAGCTATTGAAAATAAGATCTGTTTGTGCCCCATCTACTGCACTTCTGAGAGACAAAACGCTGATTTGACCATTGATCCCCTAAAAAAATTTCAGCCATAAGCTATTTTTCCAACAAAAAAAAAAAAAATTAGTACGATTCTGGGTATAGAAACGCGTTTCTGAGAAACGCGTCCTCCCAGAAACGCATTTCTGGGCATCTATGGTTCTAAGTGACTTAGCATTCGAATCAAAATGCATCCACGTCCTGAAACAAAAACTTGATACCAAGTGGCCATCCCATGCTAATGGACCTATGCATGGCTGAGGTCCCCTCATTCCAGCATCCTATCTTTGCTCATCTATGATTTCATGAAGCAAATAAATAGATCTTGAGCAAGAAAGGGAAGTGACCCGGGTTTAAGTAACAAGTGAGTAGCGATAGGTTGAGTTATACTTTTGTACATGTTTCAAACAAAATGAACTCGGTCTATGCAATCATGGTTCTCTATAAACTTTAAATAGACACTTTTGCAAATTGAGCAAGTGTCATTCAAAAAGCCCAAAACGTAAGCCTGCAAGACACTAACCTATTGCTATTAGCTGCAATACATTGATCTTTTCTGTGGATGTAACATTCATTGTTAAAGATCAAGGATTAAAACTTCAAATTGCAGTATCTACATAGTGTGTAGCCAAAGATCACATCTTTCTAGAATGCCAGGGATCCTTACAAAAAAATAGCAAGAATATTCAGACCAAAAAGGAGCCACAATTTCATTATGTTTTTCCCACAATGCATATCCTCCAAGTTTTCAGAGGCAAGAGGTTGAGTTCAAAAAGTAGAATGCTGAGCTAGGAAGAACACTTTGAAAGTTTCTCACCAAATCTATGAAATTGTAGAAAAACTTCAGGTCTTCCATAGTCACAGGACTTTGAAATATAAGAATCATTCCATAAAAGTGACAAAATTTCTGTCCATTATTGCTGATGCCTCTTAGATTACAAGTTATTTCTTTCTAGAGTACTTTTTTTCTTGGAAAAGAATAAGTGATAGGATCTTTATTCCTTTTAAGTATTTCAGAATATTCTTAGAAAGGTTCATGCAAGAAAATAGTCATGCATATCTCACAAGATGTCTTGGTAGTACTATGTAGACAAAGTTCCAGTTGAGTGAATACCTGAAGATATTCCTGCTGCTGATCCTGCAGCAACGAGAGATGATTTTCTCTCTGGACTGCTTTTGAAAATTGTGCCAATTCCCTGTGCAATTGATGCACCTATCTCTACGCTCGGTCCCTCCGGGCCAAGAGAGTTTCCAGTGCCCAAAGTAATAGCAGCAGCAAATGCCTTGAGAAAGGGTGATAATCCTTTTCTCACTTGAAACCAGATTGATGTTGTTTCCTTTTCCTCCCTCTTTTCCTTAGTGGAATCTTCGCATGACATTCTAAGAGCATTTACTAATCCAACGATCATACCCCCTCCAACAGGCACAAATAGGATTCTTTGCCAGGTAAATTGAATATGTTGGTCCCTCAACCATGAAGCTCGTGGAACGCCTTTCCAAACTATGTCATGAATTTCGTGTACCTAATTATACCAAACTAAAAGCGGTCAGCCCTGATAAAATTTTCGTCTGGCTCCAACCCGAGAAGTACATGCAAACAGAAAGTATGCTTAGAAGAAAAGGAAATTGAAAATAAATCGTGTTCTTTAAGTCATGACACTTACGTCCATTTCATTACTCATATTTCCTAAAGAGAAAAGAACGGCTGCAACAAGTCATGCTATTTCGCAGAAAATTCATAAAAAGCCATAGGTAGTGGTAGGGCTGCTTCAGTGTACAAGCTCCTACCATCAAACAATTAATACGCATTAGCTTTACAATTCCATTCCAAGAAAAAGCTTCAAGCCCACTACTTTCCATCCCAAACGACTTTCTTTTTTTGACAGACCATAACATAATAGAGATTCAGGAAAGAAGAAATGAGATGCTACTAGTTACAAGCAATATACATGCCCATGGCATCTATATGGACCATGGGTCCAAAAATTATTACTTGTCATTTGGAACGTATAGCTTTTTCATCTATTCAATTGAATACACTTTTGATACTTAGAACCAAAGCATGATACACCGGGATTGTAGTTTGTTAGCCAAATACCTCTGCCATTCAACGAGGCAAGAATTTGTGGGATGCATTACATAACATGGAGAGATTTTCCAGGACTAGTTAACTTATGTAATGGCCTTGACCTAAAAATAGCTGCTGTCTCACTCGATGGAAAAGTCATTATATCTATTCTCGGATACATAATGTTTACTAGTGCAAAAAATTTGTGCAAGCTCAGCAATTAAACAGATCATAATTAGAAGAATGCCTAACCTCCAGGCTATAGAGAGAAGGGATGCACCGAATAATTAAAGAAAACGACTCCAATTCCTGTCATAAGGCCGACTGCACACGACATCAAAACAACAAATCCATCGGGTGGCAGCAAATCTTTCATTTTCCCGGGCCAGCCTGCATATGCCGCTAGATCCCTCATGGTATCAGTTTGTACTGTACTTCTATCTTTGACAGCATGCTTAAAGATTTGTCCTTCTTCCTCATTATGCTCATCCTCAGCACTCGTTCTACTTTCACTAAGAGCTATGGAGACGTGAGGCTTTGCCCTTAGGGAAGCAAAGGACTTTCTGCCGCCTTGACTCCACGACGACGTATTACGATCCTCCATCCTTGTACTTGAAGCAACTGCCTTCCTACTGTTTTCGTTGAATAATAAACGACTGTGCTGATAAAGATTCGAGTTAGCAATCACCGTGTTATCTGTAGCAGCGGCTATTTTGCGAGGGGAAGACATGAGAGCCAAAGAAGGTGCAACAAAGGCCATGCTCTGGTCAACTCTGCCTCAAGCTTTTATAGCCGCTGCATATTGTACAATGCTCTACATTATGCAAAGCCTTGCAAGCCGCAAGAGGGATATTATCCTATATATTACCTGATGCCATGCAACCAGTTTATTATGCACAATATTATGCAAAGGCTTGCAACTTTATACTACGGCAGCTCCTGTTATTACGCTGTATCTAATGCTTTCTATTGTGCAATGCCTTGCAAGCCGTCTGGCAGAGAGCCTCAATGGTATATCCTCATAGAAAACTACCGTTAATCCGCAGCAGAATGTGAGATTGCGGTGTAGCAGGTTCGAAATGAACGTTTCATCTGGTATAAATTGAAGCATGATCAAAGTCTAATGTCAGATTGCAATATTAGCTGTTGCGCATGAATATTTTCCATCTGTGACTGGAAGAACTTATTGGATCGAACCGTTTATGCAACCAGAACCGGCCATTTCATAACCTCGGGCTGCATCATCGACATCCTCCTCCTCCTGAGCATGAATCAGCCACGTGTTCCAAAAGTCGAAGGTGGAGAGATCTCCCGACGGATCGCAATTTTGTACGCAAAGCTCTCACGGACAGCTTTCTCCTTGACGAGGTAGAAGCGGGCAAGACGTTGGCAAGGACGAGCAATTTCACAAAATATTGGATAATGTTTAAATAACTTTCAGGTGGTGGTTAATTGAAGTTCGTGGCTTTGGGGGGGGGGGGGGGGGGGGGGGGGGGGGGGGGGGGGGGGGGGGGGGGGGGGGGGGGGGGGGGGGGGGGGGGGGGGGGGGGGGGGGGGGGGGGGGGGGGGGGGGGGGGGGGGGGGGGGGGGTGGGGGGGGTGGGGGGGGGGGGGGGGGGGGGGGGGGGGGGGGGGGGGGGGGGGGGGGGGGGGGGGGGGGGGGGGGGGGGGGGGGGGGGGGGGGGG